>CAXIVM010000966.1:0-20207 GCA_964035705.1 Porites rus
GCCCCGGGATGTGTCCAGTACAGCCGAAGAGTGTTTGCGGAGTGCTGCTCCCTTGGTCGAGTTGGTGTCAGTCAAGAAAGGGATGACAGTAATGTCCTTGCACCAGGGGCACAGCTAGGCAGATATGCATTTGAGAGTTGTCTCACACTTACATCCATCACCTTTGTCAGGGACCACACCAATAAACCTCGAGCGCTGCCTGGAGGCGCATTTTGTGGAGCAGGCATTGAACAGCTCTGTCTGCCAGGTGACTTTCACAATATCGGGCCACGGGCCTGTGAAAACGGCAAAGGACTTGTGGAGGTCAACCTCATGTGCACAGAAATCACAGCCCTGCTCCACTCCACCTTTGCCCACTGCGTGGCTCTGAATTGTATATGGCTTCCGCCGCGACTAACGCAAATTGGCAAAGAAGTCTTCCTTAATTGTGTTGCGCTCCAAGAAGTGGTCATCCCGACAGAACTCTGTGACATAGGCATCCGTGCTTTCTGTGGGTGTGAGCAACTGCAACGATTTACGCCCCTAGATTGGGGGGAGATTGAACAGTCTGTGCAGGCAGAGCACAATGCTTTCTTTATGTGTGACAAATTTGAAAGACCACTGTGGGTGGAGCTGCTCCCCGCTGAAGGACCCGATTCGGATGCCTTTGACGAAGAGCTATATAATGAATTTTCCTAACATCGGGCCAGTCCATGCGGGGGTCATGGTGGGTGCCTTAGCATCTGTCTCTAGAAACATCCCCGGCTCTAGAAACAGTCAATGAGCAGAGTGAGAAGCTTTTGGCTCAAACAGCAAATGAAAGTAGTCTGCCACACATGGAGCTTGCCGACTCATCCAGACTTAGTACTCCCCCTGAAACGGAGCCGGTCATGGACCGCTCCTTGGTGCTGACAACGCTCTCGGGGGTTACTATCAAGGTCTCTCTCAGTGTGGCAAAATTTGATCGATTTGAGGACCTAGAGGACCAGGTTATGGACTATCTGGTCTCAGTAACTGACCTTAAAGTGTTTGGGTGCTCCATCGATTTTCTGCAAACTGCCACGCAGACATACCTAGAGGACCCAATCTGGGACAAGCTGCAGCAAAGCATGGAATACACTATTGTCTTCAGGGATAGCAGTGTAATCCTGCCGTCGCAGGAACAACTTGAAGGATGCCCTATCTATCATGTTCCGCTTGCTGTTCATGTCCCCATGAACCCAGAGGAAATCGTCCCGGAAGGGGCTTTTGCGTGTTCCGCTGCGACATGTCAGCGTTGAGCCAGGTATCAGGCTCATTGGAGCAGAGGCGTGGCAAAATTGTCGGCAGCTTCGCATTGTCAAACTGCCGGCCACTGTGGTAGGCATTTCCGATAACGCCTTTCGCAACTGCAAACTACTAAACAGTGTCTCGGCTCCTGGTTGCCGGGAATTTGGATACAAAGCCTTTGCGGAACGCTGCTCCTTACAATGGGTGTATGCATCGGAAGGGGCTGCAAATTGGTTCAGCAGCGAAACCAAGCTCGGGCATTACCTCTTTCAAGGATGCATCAACCTAGCTGAGTTTACCTGGTGTGAGCTTCCATCCCCCCGTGGGCCAACACTGCAGGACGTGACCAGTGAGCTGGCGCCAGGCTGTCTTAGCTCTACGGGAATCACCACACTTGCTCTCACGAAGGATTTACAACTATTGGAGCGCACGCGTGTGACAGTTGCCGACTGCTTAAGAGGGTTGACCTCTTCAACACCAACGTTGAAGAAATTCCGGAATTCACCTTTGTACACTGCACTAGCCTCAGAGAAGTTCTCCTTCCGCCTACTCTCCATACAATTCGGGTTAAAGCCTTTATGAACTGTGCAGCCCTTGTTGCGCTTGCCATCCCGCCCTCGCTAAAATATATTGGAAGTAGGGCTTTCTTGGATTGCACTGCCCTTAAGAGGCTCGTCAAGATGCCAGGAAGACACAAATGGCGAGGAGTCTATGCCGAAGAAAATGCTTTTGCCATTTGTCCGGATATGAGATGGCCACCCTGGCTGCATATGATCCCGGACATGGGATATACCCCTGGTCTAGGATGAAGACACGTCCCTCTGACCACAGCTATCGCGGTCTCACCGTCACCCATCAAGATTCTGGGCGCGCGCCTTAGCTCGAGTCCAGAGTAGGCCAGATGTCACATCAAAGTGCTTTTCACCTTACATAACTAGCTATAGTTGCCTTCCGTGAAACAGGGGGGGTGATTAGAAATCGTCGCTCTCGAATCGAAACAGGGGAAGTCAAGGCAATCCGGGTGCTGCGTGGTAGAAATGACAAAGTTTCCCCACAAGCCTTTTCCTTTTGCACAGAAATCCGGGCTCACTGGCCTGTAGTGGGTCTGGCCCTTTGGTGGGAATTGTCCTCTGGTGGGAAATGTCCTCTCACAGGAAATGTCCTCTGGTGGGTGTTTTCCCTGCCTCTGCACTTTTCGCCCCTCAGGCAGGAAAAGCCTTCTGGTGGGAAAAGTCCTGTGGTGGGAACTAAGCTCTGGTGGGGAAGAGTTCCTTGAACTCTCCAGGACATCTTGTGCCCACAGCGCTTGGTGGGGCGTTCTTCTTCTTCGTCTCCGCCCTCGCTCATTTGCACTGGCAGCTTGCTTGAGCACATCAAGTGCTGGTATCCCTTCTCGTTGCCTCCAAAACTCCACTGGCGCCCTCTTGGACAGAATTGTGGCAACACCAAAAGGTTGCACCAAACCAAGAACCAAAGAGCTCTTTGGTTGCTGACCCACACATTCTGCGCCCCAGACGCAGAAGTCAGCACCGGCATGGCTGAGACAAAGCGAGTTGCGCGACCAAAGCCCAAAACTTCAAAAGACCTCAAGCCAAAGTCAGCTGCAATTCTTGCATTCCAAAGCATTTCCAAAAAGCAAATTCCTGCACAAGGTGAAGTAGAGTGCAAAGAGCATTCTTCTCTTGAAGAGCCCTAAAAGAAACCATGCGAAAGACAAGCGCTGTCCACAATGCACAAAGGCATTCTTTTACTTCTGGACCTGTGTGTGGGCCACTTCTGGACCTTCATTGCTTTCCTTTTGGACCTGGGCTCGATGCCTTTCACTGGACCTGTGTGGGCTTCATTGCTCTCACTTCTGGACCTCTGTGCTTCATTGCTCCCACTTCTGGACCTGTGTGGGCTGATTCCTTTTCACTTCTGGACCTGGGTGGGGATGATGCCTTTGACTTCTGGGCCTGTGTGGGCTTGGTGCCTCACTTCTGGACCTGTATGGGCTTCAGGCTCGATGCCTTTCACTGGACCTGTGTGGGCTTCATTGCTCTCACTTCTGGACCTCTGTACTTCATTACTCCCACTTCTGGACCTGTGTGGGCTGATTCTGGACCTGGGGGATGATACCTTTGACTTCTGGGCCTGTGTGGGCTTGGTGCCTCACTTCTGGACCTGTATGGGCTTCATTGCTTTCCTTTTGGACTGGGCTTGATGCCTTTCACTGGACCTGTGTGGGCTTGACCTGTGTGCCCTTGGGAGGCCTTGAAAAAAACACCGTGTCAGACCATTTGCTGTCTGTTCCTGTGTGCAGCCTTTTCCTTCGAGAAGCCTGCACCCACAAGAGGACTTTTCCCACAAGAGGCTTTTTCCCACCACAGAAAAATGATCCGAAATCCGTCACGCACTCGTTGAGAGCGGTGTCAAGATTGTCGGAGACGCTGCGTGGAGGAGCTGTCGACAGTTGCAAATCGTCCACTTGCCAGACACAGTCGTCAGCCTATTGCATGGCGCCTTTAGCTGGTGCCAAATTCTACGAGTGGTGGTTGCCCCGGTTGCAAGCATTTCCGCACTAAAGTATTCGAAGAGTGTCGCTCCTTACCGACGGTGGGCACGGCTCAATGCCCCAGCAATCGGCTAGCCCCCAAGCCCAACAGAGGCCTCGAGCTTTTCAAGCATGCACAGCTCTGAGTCACATCAAGTTAGGCATGCCAGAGCCGGATGCAGCGCACCCAAACCGATGCTTGCCGGACTGCTGTTTCTGGAGGCTGGCATTGTCGCACTTGCCTTGCCGACAGACTTCAACAGGATAGGCTCTGCCGCCTGTGCGAGCTGCCAACAGCTGGAAACTGTTGATCTGTCCCAAGCAGACGTGCTTGAGATTTTGGGCTCCGCTTTCGCACACTTTTCGCAGTAGCAACAACTCTGCCTTTCCCGCAACTTGAGGATCATTGAGCAAGAAGCCTTCCTCAAGTGTACCTCTCTACAGGAGGTTTCCACTCCACCATCCCTGCTTTACATTGCGCGACGCGCTTTTGCAGGTTGCACGCAACTTCGAGCAATACGCAAGCAAGGAAAAGTAAAACATGGCGAGGGACATATGCCCGACCCAATGCCTTTGACAAATGTGAGCAACTCGATCAGCCCAAATGGCTCCGATTTTTGCCGGCCGATGCCAATGATTTATGGAGAGAAGACTTTTTAGAACCTGCACCAAAGGCCAGCAATGCTTTCGCCACGGGAATGGTGCATAAGCACTCCGCCATGAAATACGTCAAGTGAAATGATGTGCAAACATTGAGTAGAGTCGCCAACTTGTTTTTCGACATTCACGATACAGATACAGTGAGCCAAAAGGAATGAGAGCCTCAGCTCCTCGTTCCCAACAGGCGGGTGGTAGAGAGTGGCAATGGAGGATGCCCAGGGGAACCTTAGTTCCCTCTGTTGATGTCCGACATTACCAATTTTGTACAAAGAGGCACATATACCATGCTAGGATAGGTCCACGGTCTCACCTGTTTCACACGGGCCTTGCGCGCAACAGGACAATGCTTTTGCAATGACGCAGCATTTCTCAAGGTTAGGACACACCCCGTTCTGGCACCTTTGTGTGCCGAAGGGTGCAGAGATGACCTCCCTTCGGGGGGGTGAGCCTTTCGCACCCTTACCTGCAGGCTTTCGTCGTTTGCTATGGCCGCCACTGCCTGAACACGACCAACTACTGTGCCTCTTGACTTGTATGTGCAACCAGTTGCATGGGTTGTGCTACAAGAAAGGATTTTTCCACGGCATGATCTGCATAGCAACCACTGATCCACTTAGGCAAGGATCAGACCTGTGTTAGAGCATACCAATGCCCGGAACTTGCATTGTGACCAAGTTTTTGCCACTCTGTGCAGTGGCCGCTGGTCACTGGTAACAGTGATGTGAAGTCCATTTGACGACTTCGTTGAGATTTTGCTAGAGCACAAACCCTCGCTGCCATGCTCTTCTTTCGTGAATTCAGGCCCATAGATAGTCAGCAGTCATCGTCTCACTTGTTTCACCCTAGTACAGAGGAAATACTACTTGGTGGTGGAGTCTCGGCCTGTGGGCTGTGGTTGGTTTTGTTTGGTTTGTTGTTGGGTTGTCTTTGTCCCTTTCTCCACCATCTGATTGATTTCCCTTCCTTCAATGATGACCTGGGCACCATGCCCACACGGCGTCCGTGCTCGTGGAAAAAAAACACTGAGGCAAGATAGTCCATGACCTGATCCTCGAAGTCTTCAAATCGGTCGAATTTTGCAACACTGAGAGAAACATGCATTGTCATGCCCGAAAGGGTTGTTGGCACCAAACAGCAGTCCATAACCGGCTCATTCTCGATGGGGGTGCTGGCCCCAGAGAGGCCGGCAGGTTCCATGGGTGGTGGAGTCCTTCTAATGCTGTTTGAGCCAAGAACTGCCTACTTCGCTCGTTTGCTATTTATTGCTGATTTGCAACAGCGGTGATACAAGGTTGTCACACATCAGAAAAGCATTGCGGATTTTTTGTTTTTTTAATTAACCAAAAAGCCTCATGCATCCATCTCGGATATCTTTTCTGAGTGCTGCGCAACCCCCCTACGTCTGCTCTCTGCGATTCAGCGTTGCTCGGTGTAGTATTGGCTTATCTAGCTTGATAAGCGCATTTAGTTCGTCCTCTTGCTTTGATCTTGTTCAACTTCGGTTTGGTCGTATTGCATGGCTTGGATGGGGTTGGTAAGGTCCATTGTGCCATAGAAAGCGTCAAACCTCGACCCTGCGCGTTCAGCATACAGAGTGTCCATGTCTGCTAAGTAGCGTGAATGACAGTACCACCCGACCCTGCGCTGCCACTCTACATCCGTGATGGCATTATGTATCGGGAGCGCATATGGTAGTATTGTTTTATCCTTGAGGCCAGCAGGGTATCCTATCTGATAGTACCGCTTGAGAAGGTCTTGAGGGGTGGCAGTCAGCGTCCCTCTTTTGGCCAGAAGCTGCCAGTTCTGCCTCGATAGTACTACTGCAAGCCCTGTGAGGAGCCATCTGGAGATGACTTCATATTTATTACCAGTGCATCTAGCTGCATAAGTGTCTTTGGCTCTGAGTAGGAGGCTTTGCCTGAAGGAGAAACAGCCTTGCCCTTCTGGCGCCACATAAGTTTCTTCATCCTCCTCCTCTGCCTCCTCCTCAGCCTTCTTTGCACTGGCGGGTTCTACAGGAGTGCCTTCCTGTGTTTGTGGGGTCAGCCCGTCTGCCCGGTTCTGTTCTCGAGCACTGGCAGTTTGGAGGGCAGTTCTCCGGGGTGTAGTCGGGCGCTTGGCCTGTGCGGGGGGCAGCACTGCTTTCACCACGTCTGGCCACACTGGCACTTCGATCCGGAGGACACTTTTGTATGTGGATTGGAAGGAGACCATTTGGCCCAGATTGCCATCCAGCAGTCCTTGCTCGTAAGCCCCTGCAAGACTGGGTGTGTGCGGGAGGCCTGCAAAGGTGCTCGAGGGACACAGGCATTCATATGTGCTCACAACAATGTATGGGCTGTTGGTTTCGCTTTCACTATTATGCTTGTACTCCTTTCCGTCCTCTGGAGTGATTTCTGTGAAGAGCAGGTCTGTCTTCATGCGTGTGATGGATGGGGAGGTCCGGCTTGCCTAGGCTTTGATTGCGGCCAAAGGACATTACAACTGTTTGCATAAGCGCCAAGGTTTTGCCTGTGGTTTCGATGTCTGGTGTGCCTCCCTCCTCTTTTGCTTTCCATACTGGGGTCCCATTGGCTTCTTCAATTCTTGGCACAATAGGATAAGAGTCCATATAGCCAGTAGGCCGGGTCTGCATAGAGTGCTAGCCCCAGTGTGTCCGCTTGTGTGCCAGCACTTGGGTCTGGTTTGAGGAAGGCAAATAGTGACGCAAGACGTCTGGCTAACTCCCCACCAATGTTGTTGAAGTCATATACGATATTCCTCATTACCTCACGCGGCAGTGACCGAAAGTCGACTCCACGGAAATTAAGCTCAGCAACTCGGCGGTAAAGGGTGACCCTCAGCAGCACACCGATCTGGCGTACCTGAACACTAAGACGTGCCAGTGGCCACTCTTGTGGCAGGTTAGCATAAAGGCTCACTGGGGGCGCCACTGGCGGCAGCATCGTGGCTGCGTCTACAGAATTAGTACTGCGTGGGTACTGTGCTTTGCAGCTTGCGTTTGGTAACGAAGCAGCGAATGCACAGCTCTCTGCTCTGCGAGGTGAGCTGTGTCAGCATCAACCTGGTCCCGACTGGTCATCTGCCTCCGCAAGAAAGATTTCTATTGCGGGGGCTTCCTCCTTGGTTGATGTGTGCACTTCTGGGTCATTTGTATCCGCAAAGGCGGTAGCGGTGTGTGTAGTCGAGACTGGATTGCATCAATCATCCCCTGCTCTGTACCCCGTCCCTGTGGGTACTCGGCTGGTTTGGCCACCTTAGACTTGACTGCAAAAGGCCCTTGTAT
This sequence comes from Porites rus, assembly GCA_964035705.1. Taxonomy (NCBI): domain Eukaryota; kingdom Metazoa; phylum Cnidaria; class Anthozoa; order Scleractinia; family Poritidae; genus Porites; species Porites rus. The sequence continues at coordinate 7,728 of CAXIVM010000966.1, forward strand.
CCTGGGCCGCGCTGTTGCCTGTGGGGCAGGGGCCTTGTCCACACCTTTACCTGCACTGCGAGCAGAGCTGGTCGGGCTATCTGGGCTAGCGGCCGATCGCCTTGTCTTATCCACGCCTAATGGCGGGGCTGCAGAGACTGCAGGCGGACTAGATGCCCATTGGCTGCGTCGCCTTGCTTCCTCGATTGGAGGACTGCCAGGACTGTTTTCAGATAGAGGCACAAGAGGGCAGCCACACGGGTGACCACTCTCAACCTCGTGATTAGTATTTGCCGCAGTTCTTGTGCTCTCTAAGGGTTTCCTTTGGTCCTCCGCTTCATCAAGAGGAGGGCTAGGCGCAGGCCGTTTTGTTCCTACTTGCTGTTGATTAGTGGCTGCCTTCCATGCCGTGGGCAGGCACCGGGCAGAGTGCTGGGCAGCTGAGGCTGGCGTCAGTACCTTTGTATCCTGGGAGGAACTTGCAGTTTGCTCTGGATGGCCTCAGTGCTGTCATCGAGGCTGGCTTTTTCCCGGAGTATTTGTGCAAGCAGTTCCTGCAGCTTTTAGCAGCAAAGCACAACCCAGATGAACCAGGGCTACAGTTCGACTATGCCCTGATGTACGACATCTATGACCGCAACTACCACAAGATGTTCAGAGATTTGGTGAATGGAGAGTACGACCAGACTTGGGACGCGATTGTGGAGGCATGGCACAACCGAGATGAAGAAAGAGATCATTTGATCTACACAGAGGAGGAACTTGGACAATAGTGTGCTAAGAGTTCGAAAAAGAGAACTCACGCAAGGCAGGGTGTTAGAGATTTCAAATGTACATGAGCACACATACATGTAAAGATGTAAGAGCAGTATCTGTTCTTATCAGTGTGACTCCGCACTGCAGTGGCTCAGCGATGAGTGAAAAGGAGCGATGAAACTGCCTAACAATTTTCATTGGCTTGCTTGTCAACAAATCCCATCGGAAAATACGCTCAACACACATAGGAACACTCCAACCATCCAAACAGTCGGATAAAAATCAAAGAAGGTCAGATGACCCAGTTGCCGCAGATGACAGCTCAGCAGTTTGAACCCGTTGCTCGGGATTTCCATTTTTGAGTCAGAGGTTGGCAGGCTTAGAGGCAAGGATGTGGAAAAAAGATCTGGTTCTTGTGGCTGTGACCAGTGGCAGTGTTGCGAGTTACTGTGAGGGCCTGAGCTGCCGAAGCAGTCAGCTTCAAGGTGCACTCAAAAAATTGTTTTCATCAGGCTGACGCCACCAACAGACGATGCGCATCATTCAGATTTAGAAGACGCACTAACGAATGAGACATGTAGAAACTGCGCCACCGTGCCGGCACCATAGCCTGCGCATCGATCAATGGTAGCTTGCCACGGAGCACCTACTAGCTGCCCTGACCTTAAATTGGGCACACTCGTGCCATTTGGTGTCGATTTGGGCTCCCAGTGTTTTCCTTTAGTAGCTGTCCTGTTTGTTTCACCTGTACGCCATGGAGATCCAACAGCTGAAGGACATGGGCTTTGGTGCTGCGGAAGCTGAGGTGGCGCTCAGCCAGGCGGGCAACGTGGAACAGGCGCTGGAGCTGCTCCTCACGACGGAGACCGACTCCCCAGCGCCTCCGTCGCCCACGCGGACCGCGGCTGGAACGAGTGGAACGGTGCTGGTCGCGCCTGGAGCGGCCGATGGCCCAGTGGAGACGGAGTGGCCGGAGCTGCCTAAGAAGAAAACGAAACCTCCTGGTTTGGAAGATCAAGGCTACAATGCAGATGTGTCACGTTCCAATGAATTCGCACTTGAGGACATTGTTTGGGGTTTGATGCACCACATTAGCAAAACATCGGATCGGATTTTCATGGTTTTGGTGGATTCTTGTTGCCTTGTCCAAAGTATGATCAAAGAACAGACCAATGGGGAGATGTCATGGGTGGTGTCCCGAACCCAGGACAATGTGCCGACACCACAAATGCCTCGGCCTTTGGGGCTGCCCTGCGGCTTGCTGAATGTCGGTAATACCTGCTCCTCAGCCCACATCAGAGGATGATCCAGGACATCTCTGAGCCAGCCAAACCACCTTTTCATGAAAAATCGTTCGAACTTTTGTGACTCTGTGACACTTACTGTGGTTTTGTGGGGTCAGCAATTGGGTTTTGGTGGCCTTACAAGTGAGGCTATGTGAATTCCTTGCTGCAGACACTCTTCCACGCGGAAACCTTCCGAAATCAAGTGCTTCGCTTCGAGTCCGGCACAGATCCAAGCCGTTTAGAGGGGCTTCCACCAAGCAGCTTCTCTTCTCTTCAGAGGCTTTGAGGCTTTGTGTGTGAAGTGAAATTTGGTCGACCAAGGAAAGTCCTTCAACCAAGCGTAAGGGGACAAAACACCGAATGGATGCGTAACGGGGAGGAGTCACGGAGCTTCGTCCAGAATGAAGAGAGAGCCGTTTAGGGCATCCTAAACCATAAGGACCTCATTTCAAAACCCTATGCATTCCAAAAGATCCGAGTCCACTCTTTGTTTTGAAAGGACCCTCGCCCCATTCTATCAAAGCACATCTGAGGCACCAACACTGAAGAAGCTGCGAAGGGGCTGGCGCAGCAGCGGCGGCAGCAACATGCAGTGCAGCTGGTCTTGGAGCTTCGAAGGCTCTTTGCATTTTGTGCCTTGGTTTCGAAACCGTATGAAACCGTTGTGTTGCCTTCTTCCAAAGGATCTCCACATGGCTGTGTATTTATATAGGGATATATAGGCATAGGCCAATCAATGGGTAGACTGGTCGATGTTCCTGGACCCATCCGTGGAAGGTCCCTGGAAGATGAATCCACACCCACATCAGTAGACTGGGTCGGTACTTTGGCAGACCGATCCCTGGTACACTGGACACTGTAGGACCGTAGGTGAAGAGTTACCGCAAGACTCTTCTGTTCATTGTGGAACTGTACGTAGCTTTGGCCTTCCACAGCCACATGGCTTTGGATGATACCCTTTCAAAAGAGGTTTTGTTCCACCTTCGATGGACCGATTTTGGATGAACATCTTGACGATCGCCCCACCAGGGCGAGTCCAGCCCTGGCCACCCCCGCCACCGTCGTCTGGCCCTCCTCGCAGAGTGCCTTGTGTCATGCAGGTCAGCACACGGAGCGAAGTTGCGTGAGCCCCCAACAGCTCATCGCCGAGCTGGTGGATCAGCATGGGCACAAGCTGCCCATTGGCGGACAGGAGGAGAAAGAGACCCCCCACACACACCCGGTTGGTCGCAACGTCATTCGAACATTGGCGGGGGGAAAACAGAGAGCAAATCTGCATTGGACAAGTTCTTGTACTCCCCTGCAGATTGACATGGTTTCTCCCAAAACCACTGGGTTGGTATTCGGAAAATGGTCGAAACCATGGGTCAATTCTCAGGGACGATGGGATCGTCTGCTGGGGGGGGGAGTAATCCGTTTTTCTGCTCTTTTCTGCACTTCTTGCCCCCAGAGCTCCTGTAGGACGTCAGCGAGTTTATGCTGAAGTTCGTAGATCAGTTGGAGGAGCTCCAGCTCGGCGTTCTCGTGCGTTGGCTCCCCCAAAAGTCGATGTTTGGGTCCCTTTTCTTGGGGCTCCGGACCTCGAAAGGTTGCAAGCTCTTGTGATTCCTGCTTTTTCGTTTGGTGGCAGTGATGTTCAGATTTGCAGCCAGCCAGGAAGGATTCTCAAAGAGTAAAGATGCACAAGCCCAGGCGGGTTTCGGGTGACTCTGTTCTCAAAGGTTCTAGATTCTAGATTCTAGATAAGCAACGTGAGTCTGGCCATGCGAGGAGGCGACCGAGAAGGGTACAAATCCACTTCATGAGCTTCTATTTGGCGAGCAAGTGCAGGTCTTTTCCTACAGGGAGAGTGGAGAGAGTGCAGCGGCCGAAGCGTGTGACGACAGTCCCAGCAAAGGCGAAGCGAAAGGCGAAGCAAAGGGTGAAGCTGGCGAAGCGACATCTGAAAAATGGGTGGTGAGCGAGGAATGCAGTGATTTCCTACAGATTTTTCTGGATGTGAAGCACAAGAACCTTTACTCTGCATGGGCGGCATCCAGTCAGCAAGATGTGGACTACACGACCCCAACGGGCTCCAAGGCCCTGAACGAGGGTTATCAGACCTAGCTGCGTGTGACACCGAAGCAGTGCCCGCAAAACGGTGAACACCAGCCAGATGTGCCCCGCTGAACCTTTCTAGGATCCCTTTGCGATGGACATGGACATAGAAACACCAAGTCTTTGGTGATTCTGGAAGCCGTTATAAGATTAGTAAGCATCCACATTGATTGCCATGTGTCCATGTGTTGTAGGCCGATGGCAAGACTCGAGTCTGGATCCGACGACTGCCAAAGCTTCTCTTCTTCCAGCTGCAGCGTGTCACCTTTGACCCTGAGACGAAGGCCATGAGCTTGTGTCTACCGATGGAACATCTCGCCTGCATTGGAACTATGATGTCTTGAACTTCAAACAGGTGTTTTTTTCTGGGTTCTTTTCATGGTGTTCTACCGTGCGAACCATGTAAAGAAAACACGTCCGCCAGGCGCAGGTCAAGCTTGAGGATGAGTTCGAGTTTGATTTGACCATCTACCCGGACCGCTTCTTGCAGCGGAGCCTTGGTTGCCAAGCAATGCTTTAGGCTTTGACCACTGGGCCACGGGCCGGCCACGGGGTAATTGGAGGGAAGAAAGCCGAGCTCAAATTTCAATTGCCCATCCTCAAGGAATTGGATACAGATGCTTTAACCCAAGCCCATTTTCTTCCTTTTTCCCTTTTCTTTTCCTAAAGATCTAGGAACCACATGAATAGCGTGAGCTATCCTGCGTCCTACCTAGGAGCTTACCTCCTTACTTAAGGGGCAGGCCATGAGCTAAAAGTCCCACCTATGATTGGTCTCAATGAGCCACTTGCTTGCCACACATGTTTGGCTTCGGGATGATGCCAGGCAAATAGAGAGAATCTCTTCAGAAAGAAGCATTGAACATGTTAGGTCTGTCACAAGCAATATGCAACATACAGATCTTCTCTTCTTTTCCGAAAAAAAATCAATGAAGTCCACCGTTGTTTTCTCACTTCCTGCGATCTCACTCCACCCATCCCCACTTTCTTTCTTTCCGGTGTGGCTTTCGGTGTTCGTTAGCTGCACGGAGGAATCAAGAGAAGGTGCTCCAAGTGGAGGCTGAAGTGCAGCGGCTGGAGCAGCAAAAGCAGGAGATCGAAGAGGCGGAACACTGGCTGAGTCGCGTAAGAGGATGCCGATTCGGCGGTGTGGATCCACAGGGTTGAAGTTTGGTGCTGAAGTTGCTGAAGTTTGGGTTGAACGGAGGCTGTATTTGTTTTGAAGATGATTGAAGCTTCCAACTTGCTTTGAAGTTGATTGATTGTTGATTATGGATTTGACAACCCCAATGACCGGCCATCCCTGGATAGGCTCTGGTGCGCTTCCGCAACTATCCGGTCCGATTCTCAGAATGTTCGAGGTTCCACTGGCAGTGTCTGAAAAAAACGCACGGATGGGCCCACTGCCCTCGCCCCCCTGGTCGTTCCCCAAGAAAGAGTGACCTGACAGGCCGGCGGCGAGAGCGAGACCAATCCGTTATCACTTCCAGCCCATCGCTTGCTCTCCAGTGCTGCACAGTTACTCGAGCGCAATGCCGTCCCCGACGTCGGCTTCTCGTCCACTGGATGGGATCCGGGCGTGGCCGTCCAGCAGTCGAAAGGGATGCCGGACGAAAGGATGCAGGCGCTCTCGAGCGCGTGGCAGGAGGCGGTGGAGACAGTTCCCGCTGCATTGAAGGCCTTGAGGTGTTTGGCAGAGCTCTGTGAGAGTCAGGAGGAACACCTGGTCCGAGAACAGCTTCGTGTCCAGAAAGAGCTTTCGGAGGCCTACGAGTCCCACGGTTTGCAAAAGGAAGGATATGAGCTCTATGCCATTTGGGTGCATCAGGGAGAAGCAAGATCCGGACATTACTTGGCATTTCTAAGGGACTGGCGACAAGACCGCTGGGTACGTTTCAGCGATTCGTTCGTGTCCATCGTCACCTGGGAAGAGGTCCAAACAGTGGCTTTGGGTGGCACATCGAGATCTTCTGCATATGTTTCCTTGGCGGTGCTTTCAGACATTTTTGTTGCATCCTTGCCATCTGTGAATCGCGTGTCATGTACAGTATAATATAGTATATATTATATATATATGTTTCGCAGTACTCTCTCTCTCTCTCTCTTCCGATTCAATCGTTCACGGCTTTCGCTGTCAGGGTTGCTTGTTCGCTTTTCTCATTTGCCAGGTCTTGGTGTACATGGAAGCCTCCTTGGTGAAATTGGAAGCTGCCAGCGAGGAGGGGGAGATCGACCTCATAGCCTTGCCCTCCTTGGTGTCTTTGTTGAAGGAGATCAATGTCGACAACCAGCTGCTGGAAGACGAACGCGGAAGCTGGGAGGAACAGCTGAAAGGTCCTCCGGAGGAACAGGATCACTTTCTTTTTCCTTCTCTTTCAGGAGTGCTGATACTCTTCCCGACAACACACACACACACACAGCAGCACTTGGCACGTTTTTTTTGGAAGGGTTCCTGTGTGCTTTGTTTCAGCACGTGTGCGGCTTCTACACAAGTGGTCAGGTCGTGAGTTGAAGCACCATGCGCAAGCCATCTTCCAGCACTATGCGGGGCTTCTACATACCTGGGAACCGCAGAAGCACCGGGGCGATTCCGGAGGGAACCCTCACGATGCCAGCCACCGGAAGATCCTGAACGATCCGGTCGCTGTGAAGAAGCGGACGTGCTTTTTTTCGTTCCTTTCGTGCGCCTTTGAGTTTCCACCCAAGTATTTATCGAAATCTATCGAATTTTTGTGAATGCCCAACTTCTTTGAATTGGAATTCTGGAAAGGACAAGATGGAACCGACCCCTTCCGGGAGTCTCTCCACATGTAAAATCCCTTCAGGATGAGATTGAGTGGCAAGCCTACCCAACTTTGATCAGCTTGCAAAGCAGGATCAATCCTAACCACCACATGTCAGCACCACCCCTTTTTTGTTGGAAGCACAGAATATCGGCGCAGGGTCAACACCTACTTTCAGGTCCATCCTGTTCTCCAAGTCATTCAAGCACGGACACATCCGCACTTGTGGAAACTGTCTAACTCTGGTGGTTTTGCCCTTAGGAAAGGCTGGAAGCCGGTGTTCCACTCCACCAAAGCTCCAGGATGTGTTCATGCACATCTTCCAATTTTTCAGCAGAATCCAATCTCCAAGGCATTGATTTCGCTGGAACTGTACCTCTATCGCCAGGGTGGGGAGCAAGACGTTTGGCACTACTTGTTGAAAAGCGTCTTGGTTGAAAGTCCAATCTGAGAGAACACGCAATTTTTTTATTGCTTATCATCAGACTGCTGGTAGATGCTTCATTGATGTAGCTGGTTGTTGTCTTTACCCTGGATACCTGTGCATGCGAAAAGGTGGTACTGGTTTAACCAGTTTGTCCTTCTTTTCCAGTGACACCATCCTTCTTTCTTTGACCGTCTTTTTTAGATCTCCTTTTTGCTCTTGCTGAGCAGCAGAAGTGGGGAAGGAGCTGAAGTGTGGTGTGTTTTTTGCTCGCTGTTCCCCTTGTTCCCCTTTCTGACCAGAAGAGTTCTCCTCTCGTTGTGAAGATGTTTGTCAGAAAGAGACTTTCTGACTTTCTGTGAAGATGAATGCTCAGATGGACATGCGGAACGCTCAGCCCGCACGCTCAGGAAGTCTGGATGCCCAACGAGAAATCCGTGCTTGGCAGTCGGAAGACGAAGGCAGGATTCTGTTCTTCTTGGCAGAAACCATGCGAAGCCAATCGTGCTCTTTGGCGGCATTTGGCCCGAATAGAAATTCATTCTTCAGGGTGCGCTGAACGCACTTTGGCTTAGGTTATGTGAAGATGCTGCAGGAGAAAACACCAAGTGCCTCGCCTGAACCGATGGGAGACGAAAAGGATGATGTGAAGCCGCGGAGCGAGTACGAGCTCATCGACCTTGATCTTCAGGAGCTGAGGGATAGGTACAGTGACGTGCTGCGGCAAGCGTATATGCTTGACGAGGCGCGGGCACAAAAAAGGGCTCACCAGGTCAGACGAATGTTGGAGCCATGTGCTGGTTTGGGTTGGACAGCGAGCTGAATCAAAGAACGATGGGGGGTGAAACGGTCCACATCTCCGGTCACGGCATTTGCGTTCTCATAAGAACGATGTACCTCTCCTATGTCGACTGTAAGTTTTGCCCTGATTTCTTCTTCTCCATGGCCCCCGTGTTCGTTGTTTCAGGCATTGGATCTCTTAAAGAAAGAAGGTGGTCTCGCCCTGGCTCGTTCCATCGGCTTGCTGTCCTTGCTTTGGGCTCACTACAATTTGGACACGGATTATCGTTTCCGGCACAACGAGGTGCTTTTGGTTCTAAGCTCCTTGATGTTCAACACGGTCTCCAGCATCGAGTTGCTGAATGCCAGCACTCAAGCAGCCTTCCGTGAGCTTTGTGAATACTTTTACATCGTTCTTCACTGCGTTGAATGGCCCAAGGGCTGGAAACTCCCTTTGCAGAATCGGATTAAGACCATGTTTCCTCATGCTCAGTCACTCTTGGATGCAGAAATGGCGCAAGTCTTGAAAGAAAGAGCCGAGAAGGAAGGAGCACCTGGCGTCACACCAATGATCAACAGTGCGGACCAAAAACAATTAGTTCGACAACGATCTTTGATGCATTTGGATGGCAAGTCAGTGGACGATTTCGTGAACATCCTCCGGCTGGCGAAGCTTTTTTCGAGAGGCATCGATCGCTCTGGCTGTGGACCATGTCGAACGAAAAGGTTCTTGCACAGGAATTTGTGAACCTTGCTTCTGGGACCTAAGCCTTCTTACGTAGACTCACTCGAGCAGGAGCAGGGACGCGAACATGCGAAGGGGTCTTCGCCGAACACCGCGGCGCCGACGCGTTCGTCGGAGCGCGGAGCTGGCTCGCTCCCGTTCAACACCGGGAGACCGCTGAAGCACGGTCTGCTGGAGTTGCCACCATGACAAGACCAACTTGGAGCTCGTGTAAAAAGAGAGAAGGTGACCGTTCTTGAACTTCAATAGCTAGACTATGAGATGAGTTTAGTTCTGATTCTACAGTCAAGTGGAAGGCCTTGTAGCATCGCAACATCATGCCTGAGGCAATGGGAGGTGTGAGGGTGGGAGGAACAGCTTCACTTTTGACTTGTGCTGTCAGGCTCCAAAGCTTTAGACTCGGTGCTGCAATTCGTCAAGACGCAACATCCAATCTCTGGGAGTAGCCAAAGCTGTTACAGCCACCTACCACCTGTTTGACCCCCGGCTTTTTCCGACCCAAACGGGGGTCATGCAGGTTCTAGGTCTTTGTGCTTCCACGTTTCTGGAGTATCTGAAATTCCAGGAACCCAGCAACTTTGAAGATCACTTTTTGAGCCGATAGGATCAACACACAGCCCCCCTATGCAGCCTATGCAGCCTATGCACTTCTTTGATGACGGGGTGATGTGTGGTGCCCCGACAGTCGAGCCCTGGTCCAACTGAAACGACCAAGCCAAACATGTCGTCGTGGTGTTTCTTCCTGACCCAAACCAGGGGCCGGGAATGCTCCAAACCGTTTCGATGACGACCGAGGTCTGGTTTCCGAATGCTCACACCACCGTCCGAAGACGTTCCGGGTACGAACTCAGACGACGAGACGCAGCGAAGAACGGGACGGAACGAACCTGAAGGTGTTGTTCTCCGGGCCGCGAAGCCTATGGGGAGCCATGCGCGCCTTTGTCGACCGATGGTGCCAGAGTCGACCAGTGCTGGTGCCTCCCTCAGTCCGGTGGGGGCGTTTTGCAGTGGAAGGCGAGTTTTTTCACTGGTTGCCCATGTGGAGCGTGTATTTATATATTGGGAGACACCCTGGGCCAGTGGGTTTTTGGGCTTTGCTTCTTCAGGGAATCTTTGTTTTCTTTTCAATTCTAATACGGACCTAAGGCCTGTGTTGTAGCCGTTCTTCCAGCTGTAGATTTCCTCACCCTTCCGGATGAATCTCTGAGAGGGGCTTCAACCAACGCCCAGCTGCTGTTTATTGTTCTATCTATCTTTGCTAGGCAAGCTGGCAGACACCTTCCAAGGTTTCAAACCATAATGGAGCTGCGCCGGCTTTTCACAGCTTCCCAAGCCCCCTTTTCAGCATGACAATCAGCGCTTGACGGTTTCTTTTCATTTGAGGTAGCCATGCTGATGGTCTCCTACTCTGTGCAGAGGCATGATGGTCACCTCAGCCCTGGAACGGACTCAGCGACGCCCGCCAAACCCAACGACTGGTTGGTCGCGGTGCAAAACATTCAGACCCGTTCTCTACCAGAATCTACTGGAGGCAAGGCTCATCCACCAGTTCGAGATATACAACTTTTTGCTTTACCTTGTTAAGCTGACCAGGCATGAAGGCAGACCAAGGTGGGAGGGTGCCTCACAGCTCACAGTGATGGCCCATGGATACGCATAGATGTGAAGTACAAAGAATGCTGGACTAGTGCCTGTCTGACTATTTTTGATCCCAGCTCTCTTTTCAACAGTGTTTCTCATGGATTCTATCAACAAAGCATAACAAAGTAATGGGCCGCTTCAAAACCATCGGGTGACTTCAGTGCCCGTTTCACAAGTCACTGAGGCAAAGCCACAGCATCTCGAGTGTAATCTATGCACCTTTCCGTACGCACCTACCTCTCCTTCAACGTTACACCTGAACGATCTCGATCTGGTCCACTCACCGTGTCTTGACACCCAAAGGTCTCAAATGCTAAGCTACTAGGTTGGAGGCCACCGTTACTAGGGTGGAGGCCATTACTAGCAGCAAGAAGCTACTAGTAGCTATTTGCTACTAGTAATTTCCTTTTGGGGTCCCAGCCACCCTCTGAACGATCCTCCCCGCCTGGCTGCGAAACTTCCCCACGTCCGCACGCGGACCTCGCCACGTGACCCGCAGTCTCTTGATCACCTCTTCCAAGTCGCACGTCCAGTGCGTCGTTCGGGACGGAGTCGGACACCAGGTCGGTGGGGTTACTAGCGTCACAAAACGTGTACTTAAAAAGGGAGAGGCTTCCTCTTGCCATTCGCTTCATTTTTCGAAGTCTTCACGCAGCTCATCCGCTCATTTACTCATCTTGTTTGAAACCACTCGGGAGGTCTGAGACACACCAGGTACAGCGCCACGGTGGCCGTCTTCTTCACCGAGTGCGTCAAACTGGTTTTTGCGCTGGTCATGCTGCCACCGAAGGCGGTCCTCCACCGGTTCGCATGGCACCGGTTCGTCCACCGGCTGGCGTAGCAGCGGGGATGGTTCCGATTTTTGGGGAGGCATGGAATGGACAACTTGCAGTGAGGTTTTTGCAAGCCTGCACTGTGGTGTGTGCAATCATTTGGTTGATAACTGGAGACCCACTTGCGTCCACTTTGCGCAGGCGCTTTCCTCTTTGCATAAGTCTGCAAGTTGGCTGTTTGCCGTACCTGCAGCGCTCTACACCCTCCAAAATCGGCTGGTGCCGGCGGCTAAATTCTGTCGTTGCTTCATATGAAGTGCATGTGCTACCCGGCCGTGCACTCGCTTAAGAGCTCAGGTTTGAGGCGCTACATTTCATCTCACCACCAGAGTACCAGCTCCTGAACAACATGAAGCTTTTCACCACCTCCCTGGTGTTCCGGGTGGTGCGGGCGCCCGATTTGACGAACGGCCGGGTTGGTCCCAGCCGTCCCAGCTGCTTGGTTCTCATGCGCTGCTTGGTGAGGTCATGAAGCGTCAGCTGCGGGTGTTCCAATGGAGCTGTCTGGCATGTTGACCTGTCGGTTCGGATGGGAAACGAAGCTGATTGCGAGGAGAAAGGGCCGGCCGGCGGTCGTTCTTGGCTTTTTGGATCCATTTTGTTCTGCCAAAAGAAGTGCAAGAATGGAAGGAAAGAAGGCAGGTGACAGTTCATGTGAGGAACTGGGCACTCTGTGACTGCTTGAGCCATGTTCAACGAAGGGTCACAGAGTGATATTCGGACTGAACCAAAACCAAATCAAACCACACCAAGCTCCCCAAGCCCAGCTTTCAGCCAAGCCAAGCCAAAACCAAACCAAAACCGAACCAAACCCAAGCCATTTTGACGGGGAGACCCAGCTCATCCCCCAAACCACTCCAGCCTTCAGCCGAGGTATAGCCAACCCAAGAAACAAACAGTTCTTGCCAGGACATGGCACTTGCAAATTGCTCTCCTCCCATACGCAGGGGCACTATTTGATCAGATTCCGGGACATTTTCGCCACAAAAGCCAAGCCAAAGCAACCAGATACTCCTGCTACGCCATAGCAAAACCCTACCAGAAAAAGGCAACAAAAATGACAGGGCCCGAAAGGGTATGGGGCCTGTTGGACAGGGCTGGTTTGCACAATGACATGTGAGTTAGCAAGGTTTCTTTCAGTGTCATCAAACCTGGG
>CAXIVM010000967.1:0-48412 GCA_964035705.1 Porites rus
TCCATGTGACCTACACATCCCTACACCACCTACAAACAGCCCGACTGCAAGCACTGCAAGCAGTAGGCATGAAATCCCCAAACACAACCCCTCACTCCATCACCTGAGCATTGCAAGCAGTCATGAGTGACCCAACCAACATCAGTTTTTGAACCCGTCACTCTAAATGTCACAAAAACTCCATTCACTCGGACTGGCCAGGGATGGTGGACGGAACCGGGATCAAACTTCGTCGGCATCCAGTCCCATGGATCTTGCAGTCGCAACATGTCTGCGGTTTCCAAGCTTACAACACCCGCCAAAACACAGACATGTTGCACAGGACTGGAGTCAAGCTCGCAGGTCATCCTTCATGGTCTCTGAGTCTATCGCTCGCGACCATCCACGTGATGTTCCCGTCATGTTCCACGTCATCGACTCAGACCGGAAACTGCTTCGCGTCAGACCCCACCCCACCTCGGTTTCTCTTCTCTCCTGCGGGCGCTGTCGGCAAAAAAACCAACGATGCAAGCACAGAACGATGTCACAGCGATCCAACACCATACCACCACATGGAGTTGCTTAAGCCTCAGATTCCAACCACCATTAATCTAATGGGCTCTACTGAACAAGGATTGACTGACTAAAGATTTTACACAGCAAAGCCAGGTCAACCTTTTTTCAATTAATGGCCTTGGGTTAAGGACCAGGAAAACAACACTTCCAGAGAAGGGGACTCATCCATGGGAAACAAGATGGAGCCCACGAACCCGAATGCAAACACGTTCGAAAAGCTACATATGTCCAAATGACACTCTTGTAGGACACTCTTGTGGGACACTCTTGCGGATCACTCTTGTAGGAAACTCTTGTGGGACACTCTTACGGGACACTCTTGTGGGACACTCTTGTGGGACACTCTAGTAGGAAACTCTTGTGGGACACTCTTGTAGGACACTCTTGTGGGATACTCCTGTAGGACACTCTTGTGGGACACTCTTGTAGGAAGCTCTTGTGGGACACTCTTGTAGGACACTCTTGTGGGACACTGTTGCGGGACGCTCTTGTGGGACACTCTTAAGGGACACTCTTGTGAGACACTCTTGCGGGACACTGTTGCGGGACACTCTTGTGGGACACTCCTGTGGCTAACTCATTTGGGACACTCTTGTGGGACACTCTTGTGGGACACTCTTGCAGGACACTCTTGTGGGACACTCTTGTGGGACACTCTTGTGGGACACTCTTGTGGGACACTCTTGTGGGACACTCTTGTGGGACACTCTTGTGGGACACTCTTGTGGACACTCTTGTAGGAAACTCTTGTGGGACACTCTTGTAGGACACTCCTGTAGGACACTCTTGTGGGATACTCTTGTAGGACACTCTTGTGGGACACTCTTGTAGGAAACTCTTGTGGGACACTCTTGTAGGACACTCTTGTGGACACTGTTGCGGGACACTCTTGCAGGACACTCTTAAGGGACACTCTTGTGAGACACTCTTGCGGGACACTGTTGCGCGACACTCTTGTGGACAGTCCTGTGGGACACTCATTTGGGACACTCTTGCGGGACACTCTTGTGGGACACTCTTGTGGGACACTCTTAAGGGACACTCTTGTGAGACACTCTTGCGGGACACTGCTGCGGGACACTCTTGTGGGACACTCCTGTGGGACACTCATTTGGGACACTCTTGCGGGACACTCTTGTGGGACACTCTTGTAGGACACTGTTGTAGGACACTCTTGTGGGACACTCTTGTAGGACACTCTTGTGGGATACTCCTGTAGGACACTCTTGTGGGACACTCTTGTAGGAAGCTCTTGTGGGACACTCTTGTAGGACACTCTTGTGGGACACTGTTGCGGGACACTCTTGTGGGACACTCTTGTGGGACACTCTTGTGGGACACTCCTGTGGCTAACTCATTTGGGACACTCTTGTGGGACACTCTTGTGGGACACTCTTGCAGGACACTCTTGTGGGACACTCTTGCAGGACACTCTTGTGGGACACTCTTGTGGGGACACTCTTGTGGGACACTCTTGTGGGAGACTCTTGTGGGACACACTCTTGTAGGAAACTCTTGTGGGACACTCTTGTAGGACACTCTTGTGGGACACTCTTGTAGGGCACTCTTGTGGGACACTCTTGTAGGAAACTCTTGTGGGACACTCTTGTAGGACACTCTTGTGGGGCACTCTTATAGGACACTCTTGTGGGACACTCTTAAGGGACACTCTTGTGAGACACTCTTGTGGGACACGGTTGCGGGACACTCTTGTGGAACACTCTTGTGGGACACTCTTGTGGGACACTCGTGTCGCGACACGGTCTGCCCACACACTAGAAGCAGTCACGCGAGCGTTTCGTACGAGACTTCCTCCAAAGTCACGCTTCAGAGGCTGCAAGACAAGCGTTTCGTACGAGACTTCCTCCTAAATTCACGCGTCAAGTCTCCAAAACGGAGCGTTTCGTACGAGACCTCCTCCAAAAGTCACACGTCAAGTCTCCAAAAACGAGCGTTTCGTACGAGACTTCCTCCAAAAGTCACGTGTCAACTCTCCAAAACGAGCGTTTCGTACGAGACTTCCTCAAAAACTCACGTGTCAAAGTCTCCAAAACGAGCGTTTCGTACGAGACTTCCTCCAAAAGTCAAGCGGAAACACCCATCGGAGCACACACATCACGCAGCCCTGCCAAGCAGTTTCGCGATTCCAGCCCCCCAAACAACACCCCGCTCACACGCCAATCCCAATGAGACAACGACAGTCACCTCTACCACAACTCACAACCTCACGATTCCCTGCGCCTGCCACGCATCTTTCCGCGTCCACACGACTAACGCGCACAAAGTACTGCGCCTGCCACGCAATGTCACCTCCGTCACACCTCGCAACCTCACGATTCCCTGCGCCTGCCACGAAAATCACACTTCCGTGCCTCAAAACCCGCACAAAGTACTGCGCCTGCCGCGAAAAGTGACAATATCATCCCATGTGAGCTTCAACAAAATTTGCACCACACCACACGTTTGGAATGATTTCGATCCGTTCTGAGCACACTCCCATCCACCAAAATCGCCATTTCAGCTGAGACTTGTCACGAAAACAGAGCTTCGATGCCACACCCTGAAACGCAAATCCCAATGGCACGGCCACATCCAACACCCCAAAAACACGACTCTCCAAATGCTAATCCCAATGGAACTGCGTAGCAAACTGAGGATCTCACAAAACGCTGCGCCTGTGCAGCGAAATGCATCACGCTTCTTGCGCGACATGTCATTTTCATGCAAATCACAATGGAATAGCGTCGCAAACTGACACGTGACACATCCATGAAAAGTCACTTGCAAAAGCTTCCCCCAATGGCAGCGCCTTAGCGCTCTACTGCGAACGGTTGCGGACGGTTGCCAACGGTTCCGAACATAGAAGCAACGGGTCGCGAACAAAGCTCTACCCCCAGACCCCCAAGAGTTAAACGAGAACCCTTCGCTACGCATTCGGGGAAAAAAATCACTCTACGCAAATCCAGGATCACTTGGTACCCCTCAATTGGTCCCGGGCCTCACGTACAATCGGATTCTGAGAGGGTGTCCAGGACGGGCTAATCGTTGGACACCCCCATTCCCATCGCGGCGCGTCTTCCGGGTGACCCATTTCTGCCTCCTGCGACGTCGAACACCCCGGACGAGCAAGGGATCCTGCGCGGTCTTGTCGAACAAGGGATCCTCGCCCAGCAAGCGCACCTGCGCGGCGATGGGCAAAGGGAATCCGCTCGAAGCGGCCGGACGGCATCCGGGTGCTTTTTCATAGCAAAAGCAATGCAGCCCAGTAGCTATAGCTATCATGCTGATTTTTCCTGGTGTCTGGGGTGGGTGAATTCCCTTTCTTTCTGTATGTCCGCAGACTGCGGGCACTTGTCGGTCTTATAAGCTGAGCAATTGAAGTCAAATATGCCAGTCCCAAACAGGTCGTGTCTGGGTCTAAAAGACCGTAGAAAATTGCATTGAGTGCAAAAAAAGTACGACAACTACAATTTGAATCAATTTGAGTTCTTTCGCTTTCTAGAGACCCAAATATTACATACATCCACCACCCCCAAATTGGCCGGTTCTAAGGGCCTTTGTACCGGACAAACACGACTTCTGCTTGGAGCAGAAACAAGACTTGACGACTCTTGAGGATGCTTGAGGAGTGTGCCATGATTGGTCTATTGATCCCGAGTTACTCATCCACAGGACCACCCGTACCAACCCGGTCTCCAGACCTACCTCACCTCACCTGAGGTTCGGTACGACTGGAAGCGGCCAGAAATGCGATCTGAGTCGGATCGACTCAGAACTGCTCAAAAGTCTAGGCCTCCAGTCGTATCAAACCTGAGGTGGGACTGGGGCCCGGGTGCCAGTGTCGGGTCCAGTCATACCGTACCTGAGGAGGTACTTAGGTGGTATAGGGAAATGCTCCATGCAAAGACATCTTCGACATAAGTGGACGACGACTTTTTGTCCATCCATGTGCTACATGTGCCCCACCAACCATGACAAAAATGCATTTCACCACCCAAAGTAACCAGTTGTGTAGGCCATCTTTCCCTGCATCTTGGCATCTTGGATTGTCCCTCACATCCTGACTCTCTAAGTTTCGTTCGAAGGCCAAGAGAGTGTGAGCACCCAACACAATCCCCAAGGAGGAGTGCAGAAGGTTGCACAAACCGAGAAGTGTTTGGGGGGAATTACTGGACTCCAAGTAGGCGTCCAGTCGTACCTCCTCAAAAAGAATGACTGGACCCTCTACACTCTACACCCACCTCGCTACGAGCGGAACAAGGAACCATCATGAAGCATCATACTCATCTGATTCACCGAAGATGCATCGAACACCCGGCGCAATCCAGCTCCAGATCCGCTCCTCTGCGCCTTCACCCTTCGTTGCACCCCACGTAAAGGGTCGGAGCGAACGGGTTCGGCTCCGTACGTAGTCCCGTCCCCAAGCCGCTGAAAACAAACCATTCGTTATGGGGGGAACCGCGCATGTTAAACACCCAGCTGTTCGGTATCATCGATCGATCTTCTGGGGTCTTGCAGGCAATGCCATCCACGTTGGCCCATGATTGGCCCAGGAGGCCCAGGAGCCCTGAAAGCTCTCAATTGGTGAACTATCACCCTGAAATCTCTTAGAAAAAGAGCTATTCTCTTAGGCACGGCGCAGTTCTTCTCTGCAGTTCTTCTCCTCATTAAATCGGTTTCTTACAACGTCCATGCATCCAACCTAATAACCCAAGATGGCGTATGATGGCAGCCCGAAGGAAAAACGTCGTGTGTTTTTTCCCGGGTAAACATGGCCGATTCCTCTAGAAGGAATGTCAAAGATCGGTTTTCTCCATTTTCTCATGGGTTTGATGCAAATACAACATCCATAACTCCACAACCAAAACATCTTAACTAACCCAGTCAACTCGTCTGAGTCTTGTGAGTTCGAGTTTGCGAGTTCCACTCCTTCCCCCCAATCCCGTCCGTCCCGAACGAACGCTCCCCCTTTGGATCCGCGTCTCGGAGGTTCAACGGACATCGTCTCCGGCTCCGTGACGGAGCGGAGCGGTGCAGCGTCGTTGGTCGGTGCGGAGGGTGCGGCGTAAGTCGTCGGTGAGCGTGCGGTGCAGAGCTGGAGAAGGAGAGACCCGGAGCACCGTACCAGGGGGCCATAAGACTCTTAGGTTGGAGGCCATTGTCTACTATACATGACGAGTCCGAAAAACATGTGTTCACCCGAAGGACTCCGGGCCCCTTTCGCACACAGATATATACCCTAGGGATCCACTGCCACCTTCTCAGGTTCGGTACGACTGGGCCCTCCTGGCGCCTACATAAAGTCCTCACCGTACCTGAGGTTCGGTACGACTGGATCCCTAGGGATTTCTAGGGTCACACCGTCCCATAGTTGCCTCTTTGGTGGTCTAGGTAAGACTGCCATATTTACCAATCAGTTGGGGTGGTGCCAGGGGGGTCAATTGATCGGCAGTCCTATGGCAGTCCCATTAGTCGTGTTTGGGTCTAGGCTTGGCCCCAAAGGGGTCCCAAAAGGTCCGCTCCGATGTCTGCAGCACCTGGACCTGCCACAGGTCTCCAGTCTCCGACTCGACATGGTGCACCACCGAAATGAATCATCCCACCCAAAGGCTCATTGGACCCTCAGTTCGCCAGGGTTTTTGGACCTCAAACATGTAGCAGTTTGAGGGTCCATGAGCCTCTGGGCAAGGTATGAGTCACGTGTTTTTTTCAATCATCCCAATTAGTAGAGAGGTTGAACCTCGTTTTTTTCGGTGCCCCACCCTATAGCTCATCAATGCCACCCTTGGAGCCATGTCCAGCTCCATTGCAAGTATTGGAATATATGAGTCTGGCCGAGTCTGGCCGCCACGGAATTCAGACCAGTGTTTGGCAGTTTGGAGCTCAAAATACGCCAAACACCTGCCAAACGCACCTTGATCGACCTTGGGACCAGGCACTTTGGCCGCTTTTTCGTTGACCCCCCATGTGTTGTACCAGTGAACCTGGACGACTAGACCCAGACCATCCATGGGACTGGAATAGTTACCTATGGGATCATTTTCATGGTGTAAATGTATGTAACTATTCCATACATGAATGGTGTGGAAGATGTTAGAATCCTTGGACATGGAATGTCAGGCAAAGTGATTTTTTGTAAAAAACCTTCCTGAAGCAGCAAGTCAATCCCAAATAAACAACAAACCCTCGCAGCCACCCCATACCACGCCGATCCACGCCGGCGCACGTGCGTGGGGTAGACGACCCCTGGACGACGTGTTGAAAACGCCGTCGTTTTCGCGTCCAACAACTCTGTGGTGACCAGACGCGATGGCTGTCAACCAGCAGCTATCTCCGTGCCTCTGCTACGCTCCGTGCAGCGTTCACTGCCGGGCACATGGGGCACAGCCGCAGCCGAGGTACAGCTCTTTGTTTTCCGCAGGAGGACAGCACGCTGAGCCCTCCACGATGTGCCAAAAAGGCTTCAAGGAACAGGTTCACAGTTCTTAGCTCCCAAAAAAGAGCTCAGGTGGTGGTCGTAGACACCCCTTTACTACATATCTATACCCTCCAATAACGGCCCGAACATCCGTGGTGGCTGCGGTTCTTGTCTTCGACTTCGAACATGGATCGATCCTACCAGGCTTTGCCTGTGTTTTTTTTGTGTGAGGTGAGGTGTTTTACTCTCAAGGCATCGTATACATCCAGTTGCTGGCAGTTCTTGATGTCTGATGTCCGAGTCGCCTCTGGATGTGGAACCAGATATCAGGAGATTTTCTGGATTCTTCTGTCAAATGTCTTCACCAGCAGTAAGGGGATTCACCCAGCTGGGGTAAAAATCATCAACATCACCCGATCTGGAAAAGCAGGACCCAACGTTCTTGCATGAAAAGTGTCCTCTTCGGCCGTGTGGAAGGACCAGCTCACATTCTTCAGGCTTGGAAAGACTCGATCAGCAGTTTCTGTCCATGCGTTCAGCATGCTGAAAGAGCTGCGTCCAACATGAACGGTGCAAGGATGTGCACGGTATAATGTCTACACCCACAACGGCGCAGCTATAGTAACAAGTGCATCGCCACTGGCAAAAAGTGCTGCATCACTACTAGTAGCAAGAAGCTACTATAGTATACTATATATTACATATTTGCTACTATGGGACGGTGTGACCCTAGATATCCCTAGGGATCCAGTCTTACCGAACCTCAGGTACGGTGAGGACGGAGACTCTTTATGTAGGCGCCAGGGCCCAGTCATACCTTCTGAGAAGGTGGCAGCGGATCCCTAGGGTATGAATCCTGTTAAGTACATGAATGAATCTGTATACGAATCTATATCCCATTATCCCAGACACGACCCGTCTGGGACTGCCAGCCAGCACTGCCGAGAAAAGGCCAGACGCGGTGCGTGCCAGGGGGGTCTGGCTGGAACTTGAAGGCAGTCCTGGCAGTCCCAGACGGGTCGTGTCTGGGTATTATCTAAGGTACGAACAGGTCTGCCACCTCCACGTCACGCCAGTCGCTGCTCTGACCGACTGGACCCGACCAACGACTCCTGGACTGGTCATGCCAGTCGTAGTGTAGTTGAGGTTCGGTGGGACTGGGGGGGTGGAGGGTTTGGGGTGGGTGGGTTCCAGTGTCGGGTCATACCGAACCTGAGGTACGACTGGAGGTACGAACAGGGTCTCGGAGGGTTGAACCAGTACGAAAAGAGGTCCACGAAGTCAGAGTACCAACCTTTAGGAAGGAGGGGAGTCTACATCAACCTGGGCGAGCGTATACGCACACCGCAGCAGTCTCAAGATGTCCCTCTGAAAAAAACAACAGGTTTCCTTCCACCCACGACCTGGGTGCTGGCCATCCCTTTGATTCCTCAACCCTTGGGCCGTTGGGCCGTCGTCACATCCCACATTCCTTGGTTTTCTGCTTCAGTTGTGTCTTCCGTCGCCTGAAGGATGCACAAGCCAGGAACGAGGTCGCGTGGACCGTCACGGGTATAAAGACTTCCCAGACTCGGTCGCCGCGGAAAAGGGCGATAGTTTTTTGTTGGTTTCAAGACCCAGACTCAGACACTCCATGGGACTGCCAGAATTGCCTACATTGGGGTGGTTTGGGGGGGGTCAATGTCGGTACAGTATATGGGGCAAACATGGAGTGTCTGGGATATCTTAAGTTGTGGGTCAAAATCAGGATATTGACCGCTTGACCTACCTGGGAGGTCAAGCTACATGCTGGTGCGCCTCCAGGTGTTTGACCCATTCACATAATATGTTGCAGTGTTACATCACAATCACAATGTTGTTTCTAATGCTTCTTCTTTTCTTTGGGGAAGTTCATTGGGTTCATGTGAGCTTGGGCAACGTTGAAATAACAGCATCTGGACCCTAAAAAAATGTGCTCCAAAAAATCGGGCCCCGCTTTCGTACCTGTTTGAATACGCTCTCAGGGTCATGTCCCACACGCTCGACCCATCCTTCAAAGCCACCATGGCAGGGGTTTTTCGGGTCCGTAGTCCTTCCAATTCCCCTTCCACATCCCTCCACTATAGGCTTCCAAAACCATTTAAAACATGTTGACCTGGTGACCTGGTGTAAAGGCCCAGGGTACATGTTGTTGGTTTGTCCATGTTTGTCCTCTTTGGCCAGGAGAGACCGATCGGTCCTTTGATGAGGTTACTTCCGAACAACGGGCCATCGGGGGTTTGTAAAACCCCATCGAGGTCCCTTTAATGGCAGCGATCTTTGATCCCAAACATGTTCCTCATCCATTGGTCTAAAGCAATCATAATGGGTCAACAAACATGTTTTGATATACACAGAAAAGCTCGATCCAAACCAACATGAGTCTTTGCATTGGATCCTAATTGCACTATTATTGAGACAGCCGAGCGGCCGAATCGATTGGCAAACTCCGTCGGCGGAACAAACTCACTCTCCACGGGAGAAGAGAGATCTGCGTGTTGTGTTGCGGCCAAAGAAATGCAAGAGACATCAATTGACAGCGGCTCAAATCTCTAGATTCCATATTCCAACCATTGCTTTAAGAGTCTCGATGAAAGAAGACCAGTGTTTTGCAAGCCGACGGTTCCCCGGGTCAAGCTTTCTTTGAGTGAAGGCTTCTGGGTATCTGTCGACTTCTCAAGAAATTCCTTCAGTGCCGATGTCCAAAGGGTGAGTGCAAGTGGAAGTGGATGTCGTGCCCTGTGATGCCCTGGGAACCGAAGGGAAGCGATCTCTATGCCCGGACCAGGCCCGCGGCACTGCCGGACCGGGTTCGGCGCCACCTTTGCGTCGTCCAACCAGTTCCATTCATGTTCGACGTCTCAAGTTCCTCAAGTTCCCCAGCCGAACGCTCAACACACGTATCCCATCGGCCAACGCTGCGAAACGGCCGACGGACGGGCCGGTTCTTCTGGCGGATTGGTCGTCGCAGGCTCGGCCGCCCTGAAACTCGGCGACGTGTCATGACTGAAAAACCCGACATGACAGGAACTGACCTCAGTTGACTGGATGTGTTGTTTTTTTGTCTGTGTGTGTGACTGTGTGTGTGTGTTTTCAAATGTATACAAAAACCACTACCCCTAGGGATCCAGTCGTACCTTCTCAGAAGGTACCTGGACCCTCCTGGCACCCACCCCAGTCCCACCTTCTGAGAAGGTCCGACTGGATCCCTAGGGTACGTATACTTAAGGATATGTTTTCAAGACCACGTTTGGAGCTGGGGCAGACTGGACGACTGTAGGGATAAGTGGTCGATCCAATTCGACTTGACTTGATGGGACTGGCAGGCTGATTCCCGAGAATGGCGGCCAGGGGTGGTGGAATTCCGGGGTCAATGGGACAATACCGTATGGGTCTATATCCTATTACCAGTAACAGTGGATGATGATAATTGTGTACAGTAATTATACAATACATGGAGTGTCCGAGATATACATTCAACAATACCTATGGCAGTCCCATGGGTCGTGTCTGGGATATCATCTGTGGTTGTGGGGTGTCGTCTGAAAAACACCCCACAACCGGTCGCTGCCCCGCGGAAAAACGGATTCGCACAAGTGGACATGACCCTAAGTAGATGATGGCAGAATGTATACTCGCACTCATATTCTGAGGTACCTTGGGGCTCGAAAGGTAGAAGGTACAATTCACAGGCCACCAGCTGGTCGTCGGAGGACTCTGTACTATAAAGTTCATTGATGGAGTGCTGTGGTTCCATGTGGTTCCCAATGGTTCTCACCTTTTGGCATTGCTGTCTAAAGATTCTAGACGCTTTTGAGCGCCTGGACTTACTGACAATGGAATAAACAATGTCAACAACAACGACGACTACAGCAATGGAATTTTCATATGCCCTGGTTCTCACAATATGTGTATATATTTCTTTGGCGTGTTTGTTTGCAAGAGTGTTTTGCACCAATCTTACTCCCAAACAGTGAAAGAAGTGTTTGGGCATTTCATGGTATTTCGGGAAGCGAGGTCTCAAACCACTTAGTACAACCAACAAAAATGACAAACATTGAAACACACTTCATCTCTTCTTCTCGCCCTTTATCACTCTAGGTCACTACAGCCATTCCCAAAGTCCCACAGCGCAAGCTCCAGATGGCACAAACAATCAGTCTCATCGATCACAGAATCAGTTGTTTGTTTCTGAGTTCCACAAAGTTTCAACAAGAATTGGAGGTTCACACAGTTGCGTTTGGGAACTTTACACAGTTTTTGCAAAGTTTGGGATTTTTACAAAGTTGTTACAAAAGTTCAAGGAATTTATCACGTTTTTGAACTTTACAGAGGTGTTTGCTAGGTTTTGTGAATTTACGACATTATTAGAAAGTTTACAACAGTCTTTAGAACATATTGATTTTAACAAGAAGTTTCGCTTAACACAGTTGACTAAGGTTCAGCAGTTCTTTTTGCAAAACTTGTGCGTAATACAATGTTTACAAAAGTTTGAAACAGTTTTGACGTTTACAACGTAATCATGATTTTACGGAGTTTACCACGTTCCTACAAAGTTTAGACAGCTTAGCAGTTTTACCAACGTTTTGAAGTTTTCCAAGGTTTTGCAACAGATTTCATATTTTGTGACAGTTTGAACATTGTACCATAAGTTTTGACAAAGTTTGAGCTTTTGACAAAGTTTACAAAGCGTCTGTCATAGTTTTTGTTGCAAAAAGGTTTTGGAGTTCTAGGAAGTAATTGGACAACCTTTTGAACAGTTCATACAGTTTTACAAATGTCTAAAAAGTTTACAAAGCCCAGACGCTGACCCGAATCCGAACTGGTCAGGGGTCGGGACCTTCTCACCAATCCGGGTTTGCGAAACGGGACCAGGAAAGAGCGTCGTTTCACTCACGGAACATCTGGAAGTTTACAACTTTGTTAAACTTTGTCAACTGATGTTGTAGAACCCGATCAACAGGAGCCTCGCCAGATCAGGAGCCAAACAAAAACTGGGTTTGCGTTGGGGGAGTCTATAGTCCTTTGGATGTCGTATGCTGCCAGTAGCAGCGCAAAAAGGGCAATAAGTGTTTTATACCCTCTCTTAGTTCTGAAAGACCAGTTCTTCAGAGGCCCACAAGGGTCAAAAACACCTCTTCTGTGCCTTTTTTCTCCCAAAGCAACGAACAACAGCCCGCAAGCAACTCAACCTTTAGTTTTCAGGCGAAGGATCTTTCGTGCGTGAACGCATGTGAACGCTGTGCCGCTCGAAAAGATCGTTCAGTCCAACCACCCGATTTCATGGCGACCAAGTTCGCTTGCCGCGGTCGGCGAGAAATCCGTCAGGCGGGAGAAGACTGTACAGGTTGAGACCAAATTAAGGTGCAAAGGTTGCACATGGTGCTTTTCTGCCATTGATGCGTTCTTGCACATGGTGCACGTGTGCGTTTTTGCACGAGGAAGCCAAATGGAAGAGGTGGATTGGAGGTTTAGGAGATCCTCTAGAAATTGATCTGTATACAACCTGCCTAAAAAGAAATCTAAGGTAACAAAATCCAAGTGTTGCTGGATCGGGTTCTACGAAGAATCCTGCTAAGAAAACTGCAATGCAGTCGGAAGCTACCGGAAGGGGTCCGGGTCTGCCAAGTGGAAACCTGGAAGAAACCCTATAACCCCAAATCCACATGCTTCAAGAGTATTTGGGACTGGGGAAACCACCGTGCTTTTTGCTTGGAAAAGGGCTTCCAGGTGGTTATATATCTCACTTTTAAAATGGTAAGGACAAACAAATAGAAGGGCTGGGTTCTCAAATCGCTAGATTTTGAGGGACCAAGAGCTGTTGAGTGCCTGGGCAAAGGTTCTCCACCATTTCCAACAAGCGCGTTTGCGTTTGATTCGATTACATTTAAACAAGTACCTTTTGGTCTTAATTGGAAATTTCTGCATGCTGCGGACGCTGTTGAACTCTAAATAGATTTGATGTGCAACATTTGGCAGACGTAGAGAATTAATAGCTGCTCTGCTCCAAACGTAGTGGTCGGACGGCTGCTGTCGCCAGCATCAACAGGCGACAGGTTTTGGGGGGCCATCCCTCCCGCATCCAGTTCCGTGATCAATCACCAAGCACAGATCTGAGTGACTTCCGTTCCGGTGATTTTGGACTTAAGGTAATGCTTTACCAAAAAGCAATAGAGATCGAGAGAACAAACGAACAAGTAAAACAAATTAGTAGCACCAAACAGTGCACCAAACAACAAAGCAACTACAACCAAGGAGTACCACTATATCGGCACGCATGTTCAATCTCGATGGTTGAGTTCGTCACTTGAATGATTGAATTTATGCTGGTGCTTGTGGTGGTGGTCCTTCTTCTTCTTCTACTTCTCCTTCTACTTATTCTCCTTCTCCTTTTGCTTCTACTTTTCCTTCTTCTACTTCTTATTCTTCTCATTCTACTTATTTGTTGTTCTTCTCCTTCTCCTTCTACTTCTACTTCTTCTTCTTCTTCTACTTATTCTTCTTCTTCTTGATGGTATTCTTCTTGTCTTGGTCCTCGTCCTCAGGAAGTCACCACTTAGGGTGGTATTTCCAACCCATCTAATGAATGGATCAATATGTTCAAATCTTTGCACCCCAAATCCTCCTCTCCAATCACCATCCTCCAATCCTCTGTGCTCGTCCGAAACCGACCCTGTACCAGGAACCCGGTCGGCGACCTCTCGCCGATTCGGTCCCCGGCATCGTCCCAGTGGTGACGGTGAAGGGTTGACCCGGTGGATGAGAACAACTCGGCCAAGGGACGAGCTGGGACGACCTGGGGGGTGAAGATCACTAAGGTGTCCAAACGTCCTTGGTGCATCGATCCGAATTCCACAGCTTTCTGTCTGGGGTGTGGAAACAGCAGCCCTCGGCCACTGGAGACGGACAGCGGAAACGACGACCAGCGGAGTTGCTGTTGGACAGCGGAGGCGCCATGGCCGAGTTGCCGGCGCTCAGATTCCTTGGAGTATAGGCCTACATTCACCCCTGAACCCCCCCCCAAATAAGAAACATATGAAATCAAATTAACCTCATAATTTGTGGAGTGTCTGCGAAATACCATAATACCACGCCATAAATAGAACTAGAACACCAAGCCAAGGGTCTGCCATCCTGCTAGCGACCGTCGCCCGGCTCAGGGGATTCGGTACGACTGAGACCCTCCCCTCCAATCAAAGAGTCTAGAGACTCACCTTCTCCAATATGGTCAAAGGGTAGCGAGTGGATCCATAGGGTATGTACCTACATACAAGGAACCCACCTGAAAACCCCAGGTGTTTCTGGCCGTTTCTCGGACTTTCTGGGGGTCCACCTGGCCAGGCAAGGGGAGCTTCCACTCACCCACCTGGGGGTGACCGGGGGACCCTCCAAGGGCACCCAGAGGGTCTTCACACTACCTGGACCATCCGGGATATCACTGGGTGTGTGTTCGCCATGCTGAGTAGCCAGGATACCCCAAACAGGAGGGTCCTGGTTGGTGCCAACCACATGACATCTGTTTCGACAGGAAGTGTTACCATCTTTGGATGTGCTTGGTGGCGCATGTCGGAAGAGTCCATGTAGAATGTTAGATGTAAAAAGACCCCTACTGGTCAATGACCAGGTTTTACTGGGTCTTTTGACTTGTAGGGGACAAGTTGAATCAAGAGATCAACACCCCAAAATCACCTAATGTATAGATCTTTCGTATAATTACAACTGATAGTCTGAGGGCCACATGTGAAACCAAACCAGACCATGCTTGAAGCTTGATCCCCCACCTTCGAACCCGAGTTCAACGGGATCCGGACCATGTGACTCCTGGTGATCTGATCACCAAGCTGCTGTGTCATGTATCTGTACCAGCAGACCTTAAAGTGTGCATGGCTCTGGAACCTTAAAGCGTGGACTATAGGCATACCTTATCACCAAATAAACTGACCCAAAAGGGGTCTCCTCCTTCGCTTCCAGCAACTCTTCTCCAAACCATGCCATACCCCGAAGGTCGGGGGGTACGGGGCATTCCGATCGGCACGAGTGCCTTGTAGTGCCTTATAACTTGAAGGATCCAGATCGATTGTGCACATGCCAAGGAGGACCCTGTGACACGATGAACATCTTAGGAACATCAGCACCCTTCTCTTCAGTTTCAGTCTGCTTCTGTGGCTCAACCCCCAGGCTTGGGGGTCTCCATCCCCCCAAAAAGTCCGACCAGAAAGGAGGGAGTAGACATGAGTAGACCATCGAGTACCTAGACCAAGTACGCCTGAGACCTTCCGTTCCGCCGGACCTTCCGTTCCGTTCCGGGGGTGTTTGGACGAGGCAACAGGCCTATCGACACCTCAAATGGAAGGTCTTAGGTATGATGGACCTGACTACTGACCTGATGTGCTCCATAAGTCCCTTATGTTCATCATCTGCCAAAAGCGCTTCCTTCTGACCCAGACGCGACCCTGGACTCGGGCCTCGAAAATTTGGAGGGGTCAGGGTCGAATCACCGGGGTCGAAACCAGTCGGGCTGTGAACGGAGCATACCCAGGTAGGCCATGGATTCCAAGGGTAGGCCATGGATTCCTCAGATTGGAAGCCATTCATCAGCACCTCGAAGAAAAAGACACGGCGCTCTTTCGCTCATTTCACGCAATTGGTGTACCATGTTGTGGTGTCTGTTGACTGATCTTGGTCGCGATGTTCAGCTATCCATGAAATGACTGGTGCTAAGTGTCCACATCAACTCAGCCACAACTTGTCTTGTTGATTTCCCTATTCATTCATGTCCGTTGCTAGGTACCTGAGAAGGGGGGACGAAAGCCTGCTCCCTGTCTCCACTCGAGCGCTCAATGTCTGCAAAGCCCTTCATGATGCTAATGATGCGCTACTCGACGTCCATTACATCACTCGCATCACCAGACTCCACGTTTATTGTTTTTCGGACCCTCGCTTATTGAGCGCTCTCCCCCACCAAGCTCTGCGTCCAAGGTCCTGCTCAGCGACCACCCCACCCCCACACCCCCTTAACTAACTTCGTTCGCCCTAGAAGCTCAAGCCTGGCCTATCGGCTGTCTTTCGTAACACTATAAATTCAGCGACATATACCTATATATAACAGTATTATACCAGCACCATGGAACTGTTTTGGTCAGGGGTGTCCATCAACCACCCTTTCCATGGTCCTGGTATACTATTACTGTAAAATCGACAAGGAACACCGACATGTTTCATGACCCGTCAACTGGGGGGTCGATCGGCGATACTGAGGTCGTCGCAGGTATACTGAGGTCGGAGGTGAAAAGAAAATAGGGTCCAGAACCGAATTGCAAGCCCTTAAACACATGGTCAGGTTTCCCTGACCTCCATGGCACTCATGAAATATCATGAAATCATGAAATACTCCCAGACACTCCATGGCACTGCCATCTATGCCGAGAAAAGGCGAGGGGTGGTTGACTGGGGGTCTGGCTGTTGCAGTCCTGGCAGTCCCAGGTGGTGTCATGGGAGATCTACAGTGGGCCAGTGGGTCCGATACTGACCGCTTGACCTACCTGGGAGCTCGTTCGCTGACTCCACCTGGGACGACCTCGACGACCTCGACTTCCACACGGACCGGAGTGTGACACGTCGACACGTCCGGTGTTCGCAGTGGGAGGGTCCCAAGCAGCAACTCATGAGGGGTGTTTTCCTTTGGAGGCCACTGTACAGCGGCTAGTCTGCAAGGCAGCCACTCTATATAGGAGACCTGTTGGAGGGTGTTTCTATAGAGGATTCTGGGAATACCTCTCTGAAGCTTTGGTCCAAATTGGAGCTTGGTGTGGTGGAACACACCAAGCTTGGCACACGTCTTCCTCCTTGACATGGCTCTCCGCTTCGCGGCAGCCAAGAAAAAACAGGGGGCGCCGGTGTTCACCCGCGGTCGGATCCAGGGTTTTGCTTCGGGACTCCGCTGAAGTCCGCGCAAAGATCCGCAGAGATCCACGGATCGCAAGCTCGATCTGAGGGCACGATTGCAAAAGAGCCAAAAAACAAGTGAACCACGGGTCTGGGTCAACCTCCGTGTGTTGAATTTGACACGTCTGGACGATTGGAGTTCTGACGCGTTTTCGACGACATGGAGGCCATCGCTCCGAGCGAAACAAGCTACGAACGGAACGGAACAGGCCACGGGTCCCTCCCGGGTGTCCATGGACATCCAAACCCTAGGGATCCAAGTACCTCCTCAAAAGGTACGTGGACCCTCCAAACCCACCCCAAACACCTTCTCAGAGGGTACTTGGATCCATAGGGAAACAGAGGTCGACGACGGGGTGTCCATGTCCACCACCCCGTCGACGCCCGAGGACGTGGATCTCATGGAGATGGTGTCCCAGTCCCGGACGATGATCCTCGATGGACGTGGGGTCTTTTGTGCCAACGAAACCCTTCGGGAGTTCTCGGGTGGTTCTTGCCGATCCCCATCCTCTTCCCCTAGGGATCCAGTCGTACCTTCTCAGCAGGTGATTGGAGACACCGCTATGTAGGTTTGGAGGGTCCAATCACCTGCTGAGAAGGTACTTGGATCCCCTAGGGCATCTAAAACAAAAAACATTTCCCTAGGCTTCCTGGCCCACCATTGATTTATCCCATTTGCAACGGATTTTAACGTACAAAACCTGGTCAACCACTTTTGAATGGTCTTGGAAGGCTTGTGTTTAAAAACAATCCTTTGGGTGATGCTGGCAATTCTCTTGAATTTGATTTGTTCAGTGTGATTAGTGATTCATCTGACTACGCATGAAGCTGCCTGCCCAGTTCTGGTCTTCTATTGAGAGTTGAACCGATAGTCTTCAAGTTCCTTGCTTCGTCGCACAGTTCCAGGCTCCTGAATCTATATCCCTAATACAACCCATGTGTGGAATTATGAACATCTCAAAACCACATATCCATGCAAACAAATATACCCAGACACTCCATGTATGCCATAGATGCCTACATTAGAATGGTTTTGGGGGTCTGGCTGGGGCGGCATCGGCAGTCCCAGACAGGTCGTGACAGGTCGTGTCTGGGATATATATATATATATATAAGCAAAGAGTCCAGCCCCACGGAGGGTCCGATTCCACGGACAGTTATATCTTCGACCCAGACCTGTCAGTTGAAATCCCAACAACTGCCGCCAATTTGAAATGCTCCGCTTCCGCGCGCATTTTAGAACCCAACCCCGCCTCCGTTTCACGTGTACTTGAACAACAGGGCCAAAGACTGCGGCCCCAACCCTTCGGAACTATGAGAGAACTTTGATTCAGCGTGGACTTTTTTGATTGAAGCTTTTGGGTTCTTCATGGTTCTTCGTGCTTCTTCTGGAATTGGCCAAACCATCCAGCGTTTCAGGCCCAGCCACGCGACCCCCCCGAACCGGTCCGAGACCTCTTGAGTTCCGACGAGTTCCGAATGCTTCCTGGGATCCACGAGGCTTCCGTTGCCATTGACGAACATGTGACGAACGGAGGAAGCTGTCCAGGAACATGATTCCCAATGCCAGGGGATTGACCCAGTTCGGGAAAAACGCACATCACTGGATCCACAAAGTTCGAACATCATGAGGACATGACGAAACAACACGACCTGTCTAACACGTCAATGGTAGTGTTTCCAACTGTAATCCGGCGATGCCGTTCCGGTGACCATAGCAAGCTAGCTTTGCACCTAGGCCAGTGCCCCCAAGGGCGCCGGTGGGCGAAGCCTGCAACCCGAGAACTCACAGGTGACCACCTGCCACTTAAACCAGTCTCCACCAAAACTCGGAGACTGGTTGGAGTGTGCTGGTATGTCTTCCAAACCTGCAAAGTCCTTTTCCCATACCATCTTTTGCCCGAGAATGAGAACAGAAAAGCATCAGAATCCTAGATGTTCCTAGATGTTCTCTAAACCCTCACAGGTCCTGGGTCATTCGTTGAGGCATTCAGGCATTGGAATGAAACCCACCAGGTCGACGTTCAGTGGTCGACCGATGGTTGGTTAGCACAGCTCTTAATCAGATCGGTCGAACGACTTCTGTGTTGCTTCTCTTCTTTTTCTTGTTCAGTTTGCTTGGCTGAATCTTTCAATGCCATCCCTCTCTTTCTCGACATGTCTCCTACTTATGTCCTCTGATTCCCCGAAACGTGCTAGGTCCTCAACCCAAATCTCTGCCAAACGTTGGAGGCGGGAGCTGTCTCGCGTTCGCGTTGCACGTTTCATGGGACTGCAGCTCGAGGCTCTCGTGAAGACTTCCGCTTGCGATCTCATGGCGTTGATGGAGCAACGACCGGCTATGGAAACTGATGCCTGGACCTTCTTTTGGGGTGTCCTGTCTGGAGGTCCCTTAGTAGTATAGGGGCTTCCAGCCAGGTGACCCCTTGGAGGGTGCTGGTGGGAAACATGAGATGAAACATATGGGAAACATTTGGAAACCATTTGTTACATATGGCATAGGGCAAACAATTAATGGTACACATATATGGTTGTCCGGGCGAGGATCACGGGCGGCACACCATTCGACACCCTCCAGCACCCTCCCAACAGGTCTCCTATAGTTTGTGGCTATCAGGTGACCTGTGAAGTCGGGCACTGGTGACTCCCAAAGAACGAGACCCAAACGCCAGGAGTGCGGCCGAATCACGTGGGCCAAAAGACTGGTGAAGGTAGGCCTTTTTTTTTCTGCGCCACCGAGGTCGTGTTAAATGGGATACCTATAGAATCCGACCTGGACCATCCAAGGGGTGCCCTGGAATAGGAAGCCTATAGGTAGTGTGGGGTAGTCCAGCCAGGACACCCCTTGGAGGGTCCAGGTAGAATCCTATAGATATTCTAACAATATGCCTAATATGCCAAAATGCCTGCCGAACTTGGGTGGTCTTAATGGATGACAAGGCAGACATACTATTAGGATCTATAGATAAGTTCGAGAACCTTGGTCTATACGTAGTAGGCCGACACAATCGCGATCGAATCCTTTCGGTCGCGGCACGGTCTGTTTTCCCAAAGTCCTTGAGCCAAATCAGTGGCGTCCAGTGACACAGTGCAAACGGCAAAGCCGAGTACCGATGATGCAAGTCTTTACATGACAATTCCAGTCTTGGATAAGTGCTCCTAGACATCAACTATACATGACGTGTCATCTATACATGAAGTGTGCAATCTCACTCAAAGCTCAGTTCTTCTTGGGGACGTTTCTAGCTGAGGGATTTCTTCTCCCCCCTCTGACTCCTGAGCTGCTCGACGGCTTGGGATCAGTTCTGAATCCCGGGCTATCCAGCTGGTTCGGAAAGGTTCTGTGGCACACTGTACGGAGGTATTCTCTTCGGCTTGTGTTTCTGCCGTTTCTTGTACCCTGGCTGGGTAGGGCCTGTCGTGCCCTGAGGTCCTGTCGCTACGTCTGTCGCTGGTGTATCTGGCTGCAATGCCATCTGCTTGTCCAGCTTCAGGCCAGTGCCTGAGGTGTGTTTGATGGTGTATCCATCGAGGTGCACTCCAAGGTTTTGGAGGGTTTTAGGCCATAGTGCAGGCTCAACTGCTTTTGTGAAAGCATCGGCTTTCTGGTCGCTTGTTCCAACAAGGCTCAGTTCCACGTCATCGCGATCCAACTGCTCCTTCACCGAAGCCAAACTCACGCGATGTACGCGTTTGAGATGCCTCAACTTCTTGGAGTATCCAGCAGTCACGACCTTCGCGCATGCAGTGTTGTCTTCGCGAAGCCTCAACAACACAGGACGCCCAAGCATTGCGGAATACAACTCGACCAATGGCAAACCCTCTTCAAAGAGCACATACGACAATGCGACAGTCTCTGCCTCCGTCGTGCTTCGACAAGTAGCCGTCTGTTTCTTCGACAGCCATGCCAAAGGAAACGATGTCCGCGGGCCAGACAACTGTAGCCATCCACCAGTGGTACTGTGGGTGTGTTCATCGTCTCCGCAGTAGTCTGCGTCTGCGAAAAGTTCAACAAACACATGCTCCGGCGCATCACGCACATGCCCAAGTAACATAGCGTTCTTGGTGCACTCGAGGTAGCACATGGCACGGTACAGGTACGCATCACAAGCTTGCGTCCAGGACTGCACCATGGTTGCCAACCAAGTCACAACTCTCAGCAGGTCGGGACGAGCAAGGCGTGCCAACCACATCAGTCTCATCAGAATGCTGCTGGCTGAAGATGCCAGAGCACCACGCTCTTCTGCTCCAACGAACCCCTTGCTGAGAAATGGCGATGCGACGACTTTCATCTTTGGGCTGTTCGCAACCCTCAAGTACTCTTGAACAGTAGCCTCAGTGTAAGCACGCATGTCAAAGCCAAAGAACTCTGTGTTGTCAACCTCGACAGTGGAGTGGTGTCGACCAAGAAAGCGACCCAACGGTCCAATGTCATCAATCAACACCTTTTCACCCAACGCCTCCCAGAAAGGCTCGTGCCACTGACTTGGTCCTGAGAGAATCAAGTCGTCCACGTAGACAACCAATGCCAATCCTCCGAAGGTGGGGATGGTGAAGGTGGATGCAAACTCTTCAACCTTGACTGCTCCTAAGAGACACAACTGTTCTTCAAGAAACTGTTGCCAATGGGCCCCAGCTTCTGGGTGTCCATATAGCGATTTTCGCAATCTAATGATTGGTCTTTTGAAGCGAGGGTAGCCGTTTGGGGTGAACCAAGACTCAGGCCACAGCTCTCTTGGGAGACGGATGTATGTGGCAGCCAAACTTTTCAACTCCGATTGGAGATAAGCCTTGACGGCGTCTGCCGACGACAACTTGTGTCCGACCAAAAAGACCAAAAGAGATCACGCTATTGGCTGCAACTATCGACGCAGGAGACGCAGCTAACGTCTGGTAAAGTGCTAGCTTTCCTTCAGCCGTCTTTGCAGAATCACCACGATAGCACACGCGACCTTTCAGAGCACGAAGCTCTGGAGCCAACTCAACGTGCTTTTCGCTGCAAATAGCAAGCAAGTCTGCAATGTGAATCGTCTCTCCACTCTGCAATGCAGCCTCCTTCACGCGGAACTCTTCATCAACCGACTCAAGCTCCCATGTTCCCATGGAACCAACACCATCGAACTCCTTGCGGATCGCCTGCAGTGCATCAGGTCGGGACAACACTTCGTTCCGGGTGAGCTGTCTTGTCACCAGGGCATACACCCCAGCCGCAACGTCTTCCGGTGGGACATACCCCTCGGGAAGCTCATCAGGAGAGTACTCGGGACCCTCAGTGGTCTCCGGCTCAACCCAATGTTCCTTTTCTACTGCTCCTGTGGAAGAGGAAGAAGAAGTTTTCTCTGAACTCTTAGGTATTGGAAGCGGTCCAGGTGTCTTCGGTGCTCCGACATCTGGCGCCGGTGTAGGCGGCGCTGCAGCTTCTCTAGGGAAGATGGCATCAAATCGCTCGCGACATGCCTTGTTGTGGCGGTAGTGGCCACCATCACATCCAGGGCAACCCTTCGTAAAACCATGCTCCAACAAACGTGAAAAAGTAATGTATGCATGACGTGGGGGTGCAACTGGGGTATCTTCCGGAAAAGCATCAATGTCAATGTCATATGGGAGCACGCCCGACTCAAGAGATCTGTCATAGATCTTCTTCTTCACCTCAACATCAGGGTCAGACATTTCCTTCAACGCCTTCATTGCCGCGTTGGACAAGGGAAATTCAATGTGCTCAACAGGAGGGAAAAACACCTCCTTCTCATGCAAGTCCTTGGGACTCCAATGCAAATGCGCTCTTGCACGGACAGCTTCATAGTCAACAACTTGTACGACATTGCGGTATCGCAAGCCTGAGTCAACACGCCATCCAGCAAACAAGCCTGGTCTTGTAGTTGGAACGGCCATTCCATCGCTCTTGGCCCTGTAGAAAACAAGTGCACCAAGAGGGTACTTCACTCCAAGAAAGGGCTCACCTGTGCAAACCTCCCAACGGGTCTTGCCAGTCTTGAGCTCCTCAATCTCCGTCCCACGCTCATGCTTGCGAATCACACAAGGCGACCAAAAGGCACGAGCTTTTGCAGTGTAAACAACGGAGATCGGCCACATCTTCTTGCTGAAGCCGGCCTGGAGATGTGCTGGTCTGCACAACTCTTTCAAGGTCCTCACCTCACGTTCGACGTGGGCCGCGTGAGGCCAATCCCTGGGGATGCTCGGGGATGTTGTCCAGCGCAGCCTGGATGCCGCTCCGGTCAACTCACCGGCTGCATCTGATTTAAAAATGACACCGGTATCACCGTTCAACCTATGGCCACCGAAGTGTTTCAATGAGTTGTAACAGGATTCTTCTGACCTGTCTCTGGCCGGATAGGCCATGCTCAGACCGGAGAAGAGATCAACGATCACCAGAGCCACCTTCTCCCCAGCGCTGCTCACGCTTTCCTCCGACGGAAACATGTGGTCGGCTTCGAGCACACGGCCAAAAGCAGCCGAGCGCTCGTACGCTTCATCACTAGGCTCAGGTCGAACTCCGTGGGCATATCTTTTCAACATTCGACCACGCACACAATGTTCACAAAAAGGATTCTTCTTCGCGTGGGTCGTGATGTGGTCTAGGCTCTTTGCCTCACGCTTCAACCTATCATCTCTCGACTCTGCAAATTCAGCTTCGTCGTCCGCAGGAGCAAGGTCATCTTCAAGCTCGGCGGGAGTTGCAAAGGTATCAACGGTTTCAATGACCAACGGTCCACGGTAGACCTGTTCCTTTGGCTCCTTCTCGACATGTTCCTGTGCGACCACGCAAACAGCTGCCTCACAAACGGGCATGGCGGGCACCTCCTTGAAAACAAGGTCAGGAAACAAAGAAGAGAAGACGATCTCACACATGATCTCTGGGTATCTTGCAGTCGTGCTGGTATTGGAACCTGTGATGGGTGCATGTTTGAAATCAGCATCATGCTTGCATCGACACTCGTTCAAGTTCTTTGCGAGGTTCTCATTTGTTGTTGCCACTCGCCACTTCTTGAGGAACGGTGTGCCCTGCCGATCAACAAGTCCAACTGCACAACCATCAAAATTCACCACTGTCATGCCAACGTCTCGAATGAGCTGGCACAATGCAGCCTGCTTCCAACCCAATGCATGTCTGGGCCATTCAAAATGAACGTCTCCACCATGCTCAACAACACATCTGGCAAGCTCGCAAAAGCGATCAAGCAGCTTCAACGACAAGTCTCTCGACTTGGCCAACTTCTTTCTGAACTCTGCCCCATAGCGGTGTGCATTGAGGTACTGCCATTGGCTCCACGGGCCACAAGGAAGGCTAGCCCACAAATCAATACCTGGATGTTCACGAATGAAGTTCTTCAGGTGTGACGTGGTACTCTCATATTCCAAATTGTTCACCTCCTTGGTACAACGTGTGACCTTGACGTTCAACCTCTCACCAACAACACCTAGGTTGGAGTCCGGCTCGGTGCACAACTCAATGAGCATGCCACGGCCTTTGAGGCCAGTCTGCCTTGAACGCTGCTTCACAGTGCTCGCAGTCAAACAGGTTGGGTCAGTCTGCATTTGTGGTTGTTCAAAACTCTCGAGCTCCTTCATCACCTCGACGGCCAGTGCCTCAAAGCGTTTTGCTATCTTGCCTTTATTGGCCTGGGCCTGTGCGGTGTAGAACTCAACCATGTCACGCATCATCACAACCATAGACAACTCACCACGCGGAAGCTTCTTCTGCCCCTTCTCAACAAGACGGGTCTTCTTCATGGCCTCCCACTTGCGACGTTTGTTGTCTTTGCGATGCTGCTTTCTTCTATGCTCTTTGTTTGTTTCTGTCACAATCAAACCCTCAACCGGCACCTCACACGCGCTAGAAGCTGCGATTTCCTGGTCTTTAACTTTCAAGCCTGCATTCTCCTCCGGGTAGGCGGAACAAACACAAGCAGGAAGCCGCTCAAGGCAGTCTCCGCAAAAGCACGACTCAGGACATTCAGCAACAACAGCGGGCTGGTACAGCTTCTTGTTGTGGTTGAAGTTCAGTCCTTGTTGTGGCCCCCCTGACGCGTGCAACGAGAAGATGGGCACATCAGTCTGAACCCTTCTCGCATACCAGCGATGTTCTGTGGGACACCATACCCTGCACTTCTTATGATCAAGAGCAATGAACGGAACTTTGCCATGCTCCCAAACAAAGGTGCGGCCCTTGCTGACCTGTTTGCCAATTGACATGGCCAACGGACAGTTCTTCAACAAGTGGAGGTTCAAATCACCCACGCTCTTGGCATAGATGCGTAGCGCCTCCGAGGAAGTTTGGGGTCCTCCTCCCGTGGAAAACCTCACAGGGTTATCCAAACATTTCAACCAAGGCTCCAACATCTCACGGTCAAAACCCTGATCGGCAAGCGCCTTAAACGACCCAATGTCATGTGCAGCGCCCGTATCACCAATGAATTCAAGCGACAAGTTGCGGAAGTCCTCAACAGTTGGATGCAACATACCTGCAGCTTGCTCAACACCAATGCACGGGTTCTCAACGATGGAGTTGACAACGGACGCAAGGATAGGGATGCTGACCTTGAGGAAGACGTTCAACGCCGGGAGCGCCTTTCGAGCAAACTCACAAAAGCTCTTCCAAATGTCCATGACCTCCTCCGCGTTGACCTCAGTGATGGTCACAGTGGATGCGGCTGCAGCAGCTGCCGCTGATGGCACAGAGGATGATGAAGCACCATCCTTGCCCTTCTTTCCCTTTCCTTTGCTATCCTTACCCTTGCCCTTGCCGTCCTTTCCTTTGGAACCCTTGTCACCTTGGCCTTCCTGAGACTTCATGTACGCCTTCTTGGCTGCGTCACTGCCGGCGTCACCAACATGTTCGTTTCTGCAATGCGATCCAAAGCGACACAATCCAGCAGCATGCATAGCACACGGCGTTCTCTTTCCTTTGCCCTTTCCACCCTTCGCATCAGCGGGAAGTGCTGATGCCTCCGACTCCTTCAACGTCTTTGGAGCCTTAGGTGGCTTGGGAACCTTCTCAACCTTGGTGACCTGAGTCGACGGACAAGCAAGCGACGCATTGGGCATGTCCTTCAACCCCTTGGAGATGTTGTCATAGTTCATGTCATGGCGACGCTCCCTGAGCTCCTCCGCGATCTGTGCCCACAACCATTCAAAGGTTCTCTTCTTCGAACGACCGGACGACTCGCGAACCTTGTCAGTGATTCGCGAAAGAATGGGCACACGCTTCACCTGTTGCCACAGCCACTGGAACAATGTCTCTGGGGCTGGTCGATCCGACTGCTTCAAACCATGGAGGATGTAGTTGGTCTTCCTGACAAACTCCGTGAGGTCCTTGGCACTCCGGCCTGCAAGCGTCAACGACAACAAGTGCATCTGATCAAGCGCAACCGAATGGGTCAAGCCAGTCTCATAGTACGACGCGACAATGTTCAACAACGCCATTCCTTTTGGACCTTGGCTGACCGCAGTACACGCTTCAACATAGGATGTGAGCTCATGGGCCAAATCCGTGTTGGTGGAGAGGACGTCCTGCTTGATGAGCTCTGCGGCGATGTGCTTGTTGAAGGGGATGAACGACTGGTCATTCTGGAGCGTAGCCCTGAAAGTGCGACCTCGTCCCGCATCCATACAATGAGAGGTATACTTGACCAACACATCACGCGCAGTGAGATCAATGCGCGACACTGACGCAAGCAATGCAGCACGCCACTCTCTACAAGATGTTGCATCTGTTGGCAACTTGGTGATTGAGATGTTTCTCAAATGCTTGATTTTGTACACGCTATCTTCGGTTTCACCGTCAAGCAACCAAGATTCAGGAGGGTTGCCTGGCGGCATTCTTGAGCCTTCATCGGATGAACCATCCGAGCTCTCTGATCCTCCACCAGACTCCGATGACTCCTTCTTGCGAGGTGTCGCAATGGAGATGTTTGGTGGGTGACTTGATGATGACACACCTGGAGGTGCTTCTGGAATAGTGCCGATGTACCCCCCTGGTGGGTAAGCCGGTCCCATTGAAGCTCTTGGGAACGATGGCATGGCCGGAACGGCCCGTTGAAATCCTACACCAGGAACAGGAGCACTCCCTGACTCTGAAACAGCCTTTGGGGTCGACATTCCATAGACCAACCTGGGATCAACACCAAGATGATGAACATGTGAACCATCGTGCAATGCACCACACGGCATGCTATACGGTCCCGGACCGCCAGGGGCTCGAGGAAGAGGAACTTCTGCATGGGATGGTCCTTCATGCGACGCAATGTTCCTTTGCATGTTGACTGGCTCCCTGATGGTCGCGACACTAGAGGGTCGCGCAGGCACTGGGTACATATATCTTTCATGAGAAGATGGTTCAAAAGGGTCCGTACCATTCTCGGGCTCTTCAAGACTACTTTTGCAGTTCCAACACCAACCACGACCAACGACGTTTTGATTCCCACACACATGGCAGTAAACAACATTCAATGGCGAGGCTGAAGCAATCGACGGGGCTCTTCCGGCTTCCGACGGACACGCATCAAAGTAGCCTGCAACAGGCGAAGCTCGAAGGGCTTCGTTCTCTCGCGCAAGGTCTTGACACCTAGCTTCTGCTGCAGCTGTCACGCGTTGTATCTCGCGTTGTGCTTGCTCTGCTATCTGCTGATGCCTGAGTATTTCTGCTTGTGCCTCTGTTGTGATCTGGCTGATTCTGCTATGTGCTTGTTGTGCCATGTTGGCTTCTTGTTGTTGTATGTGTTGGTTCATCTGTTGATGTTCAAGGCTCAACTGTAGTGCTGCATTTTGCTGCTCAAGTTGATGTTGTTGTCGTTCATGCTGTATCACCTGTTCTGCATGGTTCAACTGCGATTGAACGTAACCCTGAACAATTCTTTCGAGTGTCTCTGGATCGATGTTGTGCTGGTTGAGTACTTGTAGGTGGTTGAGGGTTCTCTGATCATAAACATGCACCCCAGGAACAGTCGATGGATCACCTTGTACCCCAGAAGGTTGGGAAGGTTCAGAACTCTGGGTCCGCATACGACTCGCTGCAACCTTTGTGTTTCCCTTGGCCGGCACGCTCACCTGGAGCCCGGGTCCTCCACCAGTTCCCAAATCACCCTCCATCCTCGCAAGCCCAGTCTCCGGAGAAATGGATGAACTCGAGGTTTCGTAGGAGCCTTCAGGACCGATGACACGAAAGGGTGTTGCAGGAAGCGACCGTTTTGACATCGACTATCCGGTGCAATGCAACGACTCTCAACTCAATCTGTCAACTCAATCTCAACACACTCAAAGCTCGACCCGACTCTGTTGAAGGACTCTCAACTAACTACAAATCGTTTGTTCACAAATGCTCAAAACCAACAACCAACACTGTCTCGACACACTGAGCAGCACCACCTCCTCTTTTCACTGCCGGCACGCGACGTTTGTCGCGGAGTTTATTGCCACGCGCTGAAAGCTGCGATTTTTGGCAGTGGGACGCGTAGAGACGCAGTCGACGAGTCGCGTCCGTCGCGTGGATACGCGAATCAGACGCGAAGGCAGCGCAAGCTTCGGCCACTGACACTAACCAATGTTCAACTACCAACCAATGGGTTGTCCTCAACACAACCAATGTCTGACCACACAAGATCAATGTTGTAGCAACGGCCTCAACCCGACTCGTAGCCTTAGCAGACAGGTTTATTGACCAATGTCTCCAACTTCAACAGCAATGTATCACCAGCCTCAACCCAACACGTAGCTCTTGCAGAAGGGTTTATCGACCACTGACGCAATGCCCACTCTCGACCAATGCACAAGCACACTGGTCGTCTCCTTCTCGTCTCACCTGGTTCCGAAGATCCTGCCCAGCTCTCTGGCGGTGGGCAGCTCACTGGTCCTCGGAAACGTCCTGAGCGTTCTCTCAAGTGGGACCAAGGCCTCACTCGGATACAATGCAGCACGAATGCAGTGAGTCTTGTGTCCGATCGGCACGTTCTGCTGGAGGGTGCGCACGTCGTTCAGCAGTGACCCTTGGTCGTCAACGTGGACGATCGGGCCAAACTGCGCGACCAACTTCGCTTTGCTTCCAATGTGCCCGGTAATCGATGCTCCCTGCTCGGTGTCTGTGGAAAACTTGGTTCGCGTAATCGCGAAAATGTCAAAGGACCAACCAAGTCGACGCTCAAGTTCAGCGACACCAGCTGCAACACCTTCCTGAGTAGCCTTATTTGAGGCGAAACTGAGGATGCCGATGGAGAATCCCTTCTCCTTGACCGTCCTCAATGTCTGTACGGTCGCCTCTGCAACCGGTGGGTCGTTGTTCGGAAAACTCAGGGTTTTGTGGAAGTCCAGCAGCACGAGTGGTTTGTCTTGCCAATTCGGCGGCGCACCTCGTGGCTCGGGAGGTCGAGCCGACGGAGACGGTGCCGATTGCTCTGGCTGAGCTGGTCTCTCTTTGGCCTCGGCGCGAGGACCACTGGTCGGACCTCTTCAGTTGACGAGGTTTCGACGCGGCACGAGTCACCGGCACAGGAGGTGTTCTCGGCGCCGGAGGTGGAGTCGGCAAGCTTTGAATCTCACGCTTCCTGGCAGCCTCTGTCTGCTCAATTTCCTCCTTTGTAGGAACAGGAGGCGGAACCGGAAGCTCCTCAAGAGCTCTTTTCAAGCCCGATCCAGAAGAGCCTTCACCTTCGCGATGACGCGAAGGCGTGTCACGAACAATGGCACGCTTCAA
The DNA here is from genome assembly GCA_964035705.1 of Porites rus. Lineage (NCBI taxonomy): Eukaryota > Metazoa > Cnidaria > Anthozoa > Scleractinia > Poritidae > Porites > Porites rus. The sequence continues at coordinate 29,643 of CAXIVM010000967.1, forward strand.
TGCACCAACCACTGACTGCTCACGCACAATGTCTCCAGTCTCACTTGACTCCTTTCGTACTTTGGCTTTAGCCGATGTTGCGGTTGGTGGAGGTTTGACACGCTCTTCAACTGGCGGTTTCTCCTCAAACTGTTCCTCGCTCACTGACGGCGAAGGTTTGCTTGTAGACGGCCTGGGGGCCTTCGAGCGAAGTTCACGGGCTCGTTCACGAAGGGTTTCCGGTTCTGCCGACACCGAATGCTCAGTGGCCTCCTCTGTAGCCTGTCTCGCGATCGAGTCCTCGGTCGCTGAAAAGTCGACGGCCGATGCACCCTCAGGAGCAGGTTCAACGGCCTCAGCAAGGCGCTCTCTGGGCTCACCTGTCACGGTATCGACAGATTCTCCCTCAAGCTCAACCTCCTCTTCGGGGATGTCGTCGTCAGCCGACTCCTCCTCGGGCTCGGGGCTTTCAGGAACCCAAACCCACAACTGCCGCCACTCTCCGCGAGCTCGTGATCGCGATCTCTCGTCTCGACCACGCTCAACGTACTCGGTCTCCTCCTCTGTCTCGCTAGGTGGCCTCGGCGGTGCACGCCGGGTTTCCCACGTTTCCGTAACGTGGGGCGGCGGATGCCGCGGCTGACGCGGGGACCTGGCACGATAGACCTCTCGGTGCCTCGGCCAGTCTCTGCTGTCGCGACTTGCGTCGCGAGCTCGACCACGCCCACGAGCAACTCGTCTGTATTCAACACCGCGATCTCGACGCTGATCTCGATCCGCACCTCTTCCACGGTCTTCTGTCGGGAGACCACGCTCCCTTCTCGATTGCTGACTTGGTCTGTTCGGATCCCCTCCTCGGGGACCACGTCGTCTCCGTGAGCGCTCACGCTCGCGCTCACGCGGTGGCATGGATCGCGCTCGGAAGCGCGGGGCAACAAGTGTTCGAAAGAAGTTTCAACACAATGCCACCGTTTCTCTTGACAAGCTTGTCTTGATGTTTGTGTATGGTCTCGTTTCTTCACGTCCTCGTAGCTCTTGCGGCTGATAACCAGATAAGTTCGAGAACCTTGGTCTATACGTAGTAGGCCGACACAATCGCGATCGAATCCTTTCGGTCGCGGCACGGTCTGTTTTCCCAAAGTCCTTGAGCCAAATCAGTGGCGTCCAGTGACACAGTGCAAACGGCAAAGCCGATTACCGATGATGCAAGTCTTTACATGACAATTCCAGTCTTGGATAAGTGCTCCTAGACATCAACTATACATGACGCGTCATCTATACATGAAGTGTGCAATCTCACTCAAAGCTCAGTTCTTCTTGGGGACGTTTCTAGCTGAGGGATTTCTTCTTCTATTAGGATCTAATATAGGTGAACAAATCCAGTTCTAGATGTTAGAGACATCGGATGCATCTTCATCGGATTTTCATCCGTTTTGTCGATCTGTTTTGTTTGCCTTCAAGGCAGTTGACTCCAACGATTGCCATTGGGAGTCCAGTTTTAAGGTCTTTCGCATGTTCAAAATCGGTGACCGGAACTTGACCACTTCAGTCCCGAACCATCGTGACATATCGTGACCGCAACACGTTCGTTCTTAGGTCGGTCTCGCCTCGTGCTTTTCGGATGCCAAACTGGATGCAAATGAATGGATCTCATTGATACGTGAATGTATGTGAATGTCTGTTAATTCAGTGGTCCCAACAAAAGTTGAACTGGACTGGAAGACTGTGGAAGACTGGCAGTTTCGATGCCGGAGATGCAAGCAGTTTCCGGTTTCAAAGGACACATTACTCTTTACCTATCTCATCCTATCTCCAAACTCTCTAAACTTGGGTTTGGGGGTTCAAATGGCATCCTTCCGAATGGAACTTCACATATTGATCTTATTGTCCTTTTCGGACTCGCATGCCATGAAAAAAAATGACCTCAAATGACCCTAGAGTGAAGTCAACTGGGCGCTCTTCCACTCTGGGCGCAGCCATTTGAGGCTTCGGATTCCTTACGAAAGCTCTCCAAGGCTTCCAATTCATGAACACTCGTCTCCGAGGCCCTCGAGGCAGGTCGAAATGGCTGCCGCGGGCGGGCAGGGTCCTTAACGCAAGGTATGCCGACGGTCCGCTGTCTCCTGGAGGGCGGGCGGAAGGCGGTCGACCAGCGGCCGATCGTGGACGATGTCAGATCGAACAACTTGCCGCGTAGCGAGACGGGTCATGGGTGCGTTCGTTCCACGGAGAGGCTTTGATATAACCCATGGTGGTTTTGACCATTCTTCTGTTCATTTGTCCCGCATATGAACCAGGGCCATGGGTGTGTATTCAACCTTTGGAGTGTGTGTGTGTGTGTGTCAAGCCTGTCTCTAAGGGTCCTCCCCTTCCTTTTTGGTTTTCACTCTCAAGCAGGGGGCACGGAGACTGATTTCCCATCCGTGCCAACGAAGCTACGGAAATCAGTTGGAGGAGAGTTGGGACGCCAACTCTTGTACCTGCGATGACCTTTTGACCAAGCTGTCTGATTTGATCGGTGTGATTCCATGGTCTTTCATGCTACCACCCCCAAACAGGTTTCCCTCCGCTCTGCAGCTGCTGCTCGGCGCTTTCACTTGAGCTTGTTGAGAAACTGTTAAACAATACTTTTCTGCGGACTCCTTCACCTTGCCGTTCTCTCACCTTCTTTCCACCTGGGAATTGCATAACTGAAAGCCAATGTCAGAGTGTAACCTTTGGAGTCACAAGGTTCCTGTTGGATTGTTAGGTTTGACTGCCAGTAAAAGAGGGGCATCACCCACGGACTTGACTGGTGATCCAACGAAGAGGGTCAAGTTCCGTGCTGATATCTGGCCTGATTAGCTGCAGTTTTACTTGAGAAATTTCATCGTGGGCCCTGCTTGTAGCTAGAACAGGACGTCCAGCCTTTGCACCGGTTCATCATCGGCAGATGTGCATTGTCGCTTTGGATGTGTCGATTTGAAGTTGGAGGCAGGTTTTGAGGAAGTTTGGACCACCGTACTTACCCCAGTCCTGGTTTCTTAGGTTTTTCACTTAGGCTGGCGTGTGGCAAACCGCAACCAAATCAGTACGCAAAATCTTAAGTGTGTATTCAAGGGGAGACAACCTTTCTCGCCCCTGGCGGGGTAGACTGGTCTATTTCCCGAACCTTCCGAGGGATGGTGCAGTCTCCCTATTTTAAAGCACACACCCATTATAGACTCCCCAAATAGATGGAATGGTAAAATCCCTTTCAACATATTTTGGAAACCGTGCCACTATCTATATAGGGATCACTATAAGAACTGTCAGCTACTCGACCCTATGAAGAGGTGACCTGGCCCAGTTACACTTTCCCCCAAAAGGCTTCCAGAACTTCATAGAACTTCTATCAAAGGTTGAAACTTCGGTTCCGCTGCGCCGTAGACAATACCGGAGCGAGACCAGAGAGATGGATTGGATGGAAAACATCAACAAACGGTTCATGGCGCCAGGGCCCCCTACTAAGGGGTGTCCGATTATAGGTTGTTAGAGGTGATTCGGGATGTCCATGTCTACCACCCCAAACAGGGGGCCCTGGTGGACGATATTTGCACGTGGAGATGCACGTGGAGACTCACGTGCACCCCTCCAAACCATCCCAACGGAGAGGTCTACGTCTACGCCGTTCATCTGTCGAGTCTACGCTATCTGGCGACCCAAATCGCGCCGTCTGAGCCTCCCAAGCCGCCGAAACCGAACAGCAAACTCTCCGGATCGATCCAGACTGCTTCGGAACCGGACCGACCCGGTCACCGCCACTCGAGCTTGGAGGTTCCACAGATTCACCGGTGCGCGACCCGGTTCGGTATGTGTGGATCGAAAAGAAAGAAGCGCAGATGGGTCGCCTCGGAAGTTCCCAACGAAAAAAGAAGCAAACCACCCACAAACTCAACAACATCACACTAATATATGTTTTTTTCTGCTTCTTCACACCTCGTTCAATTCACCCCAAAAGCGCCACCCACTCCGCTCATTGCTTAGCACTCCGCCTCCGCCTCCTTGCGGCTGTCGCACCTCGCACATCCACCTCCCCCAACACCAAGCACTGCCCCAGGACGTTCGCGTGTGGCGTTCGCTCCAGGACGGCCGGCTGGTTGGCGGGCAATGGGACCACGGATCCAAAGGCGTTGCCCTCGTGCCGGTGGCGCGCCGGTCGTCGGTGGGGCGGGAGGGGGAAAGCGAGACATCGGGCGTGGGCGAGCTGGTGCGAATTCAGAATCGAGGGGTGCGTGGTTTGGATGGTTGAACATGTTGGAAGTACCTGACTTTCTCTAGGTATCTTAGAAAATGTGATAACAGATCGTTTCTTGTTCGTGTCATGTCCCATGTTCTAGAGTCCTTTTGGAGGGTCAAGGTATATATAGTTAGTTGCCTGGTGGCCCTGAAAAAGCTTTGAAGTTGAACTTTGAATTGGAAACTTGATCATATATTTTAGAATATTCTAAGAAGTCTAGATAGTGCCCAGTTGTGCAATTGTTGTCTGGGTGGGACAAATTCATGAGACATTATGGCAATCCCAGGCAATCCCATCAGAACTTAGTTAGTACGAGGGTCGCATTCTTGTTTCAACTTCTCTTCAGGGCCTTCTCCTGCTTCCTTTCTTGCCTTCTACTCTGCGTCTTCTTAGCTTACGCGCCAAACCTCGCACGACAATCAAACCGGGTTTCCTTACCCTAGGGCTCCAGTCGTACCTCCCCAGAAGGTATTTGGACTCTCTAAACCCACCCCAAACACCTTCTTAGAAGGTCCTTGGAGCCCTAGGGTTAACTATTACTTGCCCTTTTCTTCCCCCGGGCCCGCCCTTCTCCCAGTCGCACGGTGGCCTCAGCAGCTAGACCTGTGTCGCGGTCGTACAACTTTGGATGGGCGCCGTGCTGGTCAATGCCTTGACCATGTTCCGAATACCAACAGCTTCAGACTCTGTTCGATGTTGATGTCTTATTTGCACTCTGACGCACTAACAGTGGAAAAACATCTGCAGTTCCAAACATGGTCTGAGGCTCCATGGTCCACTTGTGATGATACGCATGTGATGTGTGAACGTGGGCGGGTCTCCTGGGCACTTTCGTTGACGTCACAAAAAGCGCCGAGCTGCTTCCCCGGGAACGAGTGGACGAGCTGCTCATGTTTAGACTACCCCCCCCCCCAAGCTCACCCGTTTGTAGCTAGACGTGTAGCTATGACGCGTTCCTTCCGGAGTGCCGTAGACTTGTTTGTGGCAATCCCCATCTCCATCCATCTCCCCACAAAGCCTCAACAAGTCATCTGGTAATCAGACGTTCGGCACTGGTCACCACCAAGCATGAGTGGTTCAGCCGTGGACCCCCCTCTGTCGACTTCTGCCAGTGCCATCGAACCTCTGAAACCATGCACCCGTACATGGCTCTTGGGTAGGAAGTCTTTCGCTCTCTCTTGGACCATGTTTCACGAGCTGCCCCGCACGAGCTCCCCCGCACGACCCCGTTGGAGAGCTTGATCACAGCTTGAAACATCTACCCAGCAAATATAAACACCTACTACCTGGGGTAATTCTGTGGGGTGTTGGTCAATACACGCAGCCCGACAGCAACCAGCCCGCAGCTTTCGCCTGGATCGGCCTGATCGCCCGCCACGAGCGAATTAGGCGCCAGGAGATCAACCCGAAAGGAAAATCCAAGCAAAACACCTTACCCCCATGTACCCCCAGTCCCACTGGAACAGTTCGGGTGGTTCAAGACCCAAAACCATCACCTGACGTATGTTCAATGGCCTTGCAAAAGCATGAAAAGATAAAGGTTGACTTTGTTTTGTGTTTAAAAACAACGCAAAAACACTGGTTGTTCGGGATTCTAACTATTGAAGTTCAGGGCATCCAATCCGCACCTGAAATGGGTTTCAGTGGCGGTGGGAAACCAACTCATCTTTCGAGCAGAAACTGCTCCATGCCCAAACCTTCCAGTCCAAAAACATCCAAAAGCACTTGAAACGACCTATCTATGGAGAGTGTCTTTTCCCGCACCTCCCGCACCCACGGGGTCTTCTCTGGGACGTCTCCCTATTTTATATACACCCATGTATACCAGGACCATCCTGGACCGGGGTGTCCTGGCACTACCCACACTACTATCCGGGATTGAACATGCCAGGACGCCCAGGTCTGGGATGGTACAGGTAGACTCTTGATGATATTCGAACCCCCCAGGCCTGAAGAGGTTGTGCAATCCATGTCTGAGGAGCGTGTTATTCATCCAAGAGCCTACAATTACCATAAAAAGGATGACGACAGGCGAGGACCGGTTCTGAGGTCTTGATTCCTTCAGGAACACTGTACTTGAATTTCTTCATGTAGGGAGGGCCAATGCTCAAGCAATGCCACGCTGGGAGCACGTTAAGGTGAAGAGTTTATCGTATTGGATCCTCTGTTGGGTTTCAAACAACAGTATACGGATACGTAATTACCTCACATTGTTGCATAAGGCAGAAGAAAAACGGAGTTCACGTTGACTCATGCAACAGGCATGGGCCGTCGTGAACCACCGAACCACCATGGGCTGCCCACATCATGGTTAAGGCGCTGATGGTAGAGTACCATCTGTTCGGCATCTCTGATCTTGCTCAAGTGCGCAAACAAATCATACATAATGTTCATAGTTCCTATGAATACATCCAAACACACAACAACTGCAAACACTTGGATCGTCATGTTGAGGTGTTCTTCATGCCGGATAATACTTCCTGCATGGCAATATGACCTGATTAACGATTCCCTTGTATGCGCACAGTGCCAGTACCCCGCCGAACGAGATGGCATAAGTTTAGTTTTCTCGACAGGATACACATACAATAACTACAGTCCTTTTTTATGAATGTAAATGTTTAAACCATCAAATTAAAACCATTGGTGTCAGTCCTTCGTTATGTGGCAAACACTCAAGACATTCAACCTAGAAACTGTTCTTATTACCATCACTAGGGCCTAGGGCCTAAGGATCTCAAACAGAACGGATTTGACACTCCAATTCCATGTCCGTTGGGGGGTCTGTAACCCATGGGAGATCTCGATAGAAGTCTTCAAAATACTTTTGAACGTGAGACATGAACCTAAATTCAGGAACACATGCAGGTACCAGCACCCTCACTGCCAGGTCACCGCCTGCCACTTTTAAGTCTCCATTTTGGAGACCTGTAGAGTCGGGTGTTAGTTGGCACTGATACGATGCCTTTTCCAAGGTACAAACGGAAAGTCCAGTGGACGCCACGCCCCGTTTGCCCAAAAGTGCGTGTTGTGTGTTTCTTCGCCTTCGAAGCCATTGGAACCACCTGGAAGGCGAAGGAGAAAATCGGTCACAACTCAAAGTCACAAGCAAATAGAAGGCCCCCCTTAATATGGTTTTCCTTCAAAAAGGCAGCAACCCCTGAACGTGTTGGAATTGAGTTGCTCCAGGCGAAAGGGAGGAAGAAGGGCCGGCTGGAGACTTTCTTGAGCGCCAGGTGCTGGAGCGGGTGCCGCTCCTGAGAAGGCGACCCCAACCGGTGCTATAGAGATAGCCCCTCCAAGTCCAGTCGTCGATTATTTTTTTAAAGTGGTCTGACGGAAGGTCACGATCCTTTTAAAATGCTTCAGGTGGTGCAAGAAAATTGATTACGTTACTTCGAGTCACCCCCACCATGGCATTTCAATCATTTGTTTTGATGCATGGTGAGGAGCAGGTTGCCATGGTCGTTGGCTTTGTGGTTTTGGAATTTTGTTTGTGGTCCTCGGCTTTGGGACTTTTGAAAGGTTATCTTAATGTAAAGGAGTTCGCGTCGGGGTGTCGCCAGGGTCTCGCAGTTGGCATCCAAAAGTGCCACCGTGTCGCCAGGATCTCCAGTTGGTTGTGTGTTTGTCGCTGTGTGTTTCTGATTGTGCTTGTGATTGTGTTAGTTGTTGTGTTTGTGGTTTTCTGTTTGTGATTGTGTCTGTGGTTGTGTTTGTCCTTGTGTTCGCGGTTGTTTGTTTGTGGTTGTGCTTGTGCATTGATTGTTTTTGTTTGTTTGTTTGTTTGTTTGTTTGTTTGTTTGTTTGTTCCCCACCCGTAGGACTGTGGGGTTGTTAGATTTTTAGAACTTTGGACTTCAGTACGCCCGGTAGCCCAACTTAGCTCTTCCACAGCACACTGGCCAAAGTGACCCCTGAGTAGCGCAACTTAGCTCTTCCACAGCACACTGGCCAAAGTGATCCCGGAGTAGCGCAACTTAGCTCTTCCACAGCACACTGGCCAAAGTGATCCCTGAGTAGCGCAACTTAGCTCTTCCACAGCACACTGGCCAAAGTGATCCCTGAGTAGCGCAACTTAGTTCTTCCACAGCACACTGGCCAAAGTGATCCCTCAGTAGCGCAACTTAGCTCTTCCACAGCACACTGGCCAAAGTGATCCCTGAGTAGCGCAACTTAGCTCTTCCACAGCACACTGGCCAAAGTGATCCCGGAGTAGCGCAACTTAGCTCTTCCACAGCACACTGGCCAAAGTGATCCCTGAGTAGCGCAACTTAGCTCTTCCACAGCACACTGGCCAAAGTGATCCCTGAGTAGCGCAACGTAGCTCTTCCACAGCACACTGGCCAAAGTGATCCCTGAGTAGCGCAACTTAGCTCTTCCACAGCACACTGGCCAAAGTGATCCCTGAGTAGCGCAACTTAGCTCTTCCACAGCACACTGGCCAAAGTGATCCCTGAGTAGCGCAACGTAGCTCTTCCACAGCACATTTATCGAAGTGATCCCAGGATAGTTGTAGAGTTGTAATGTACTTATCAAGCCGTTGTTGTTTTTTTTTTTTTTTTTTTTCGGTGGCGGCTGTTGCCGTTGGCGCGGGCGAAGCTGCTGGCAGAGCACTTCACAACTTGCGCGTGGACGCTCAGATTTTTCCCCACCCGTAGGACTGAGGGGTTGTTAGATTTTTTGAACTTTGGACTTCAGCACGCCCGGTAGCCCAACTTAGCTCTTCCACAACACACTGGCCAAAGTGGTCCCTGAGTAGCGCAACTTAGCTCTTCCATAGCACATTGGCCAAAGTGGCACAGCACACTCACCAAAGTGGTCCCTGACTAGCCCAAAGTAGCTCTTCCACAGCACACTGGCCAAAGTGGTCCCTGAGTAGCCCAACTTAGCTCTTCCATAGCACACTCACCAAAGTGGTCCCTGAGTAGCCCAACTTAGATCTTCCATAGCACACTGGCCAAAGAGGTCCCTGACTAGCGCAACTTAGCTTTTCCACAGCACACTGGCCAAAGTGGTCCCTGAGTAGCGCAACTTAGCTCTTCCACAGCATACTGGCCAAAGTGGTCCCTGAATAGCCCAACTTAGATCTTCCACAGCACACTGGACAAAGTGGTCCCTAAGTAGCGCAACTTAGCTCTTCCACAGCACACTGGCCAAAGAGGTCCCTGACTAGCGCAACTTAGCTTTTCCACAGCACACTGGCCAAAGTGGTCCCTGAGAAGCCCAACTTAGCTCTTCCACAGCACACTCACCAAAGTGGTCCCTGAGTAGCCCAACTTAGATCTTCCATAGCACACTGGCCAAAGTGGTCCCTGAGTAGCGCAATTTAGCTCTTCCACAGCACACTGGCCAAAGTGGTCCCTGAGTAGCGCAACTTAGCTCTTCCACAGCACACTGGCCAAAGTGGTCCCTGAGTAGCCAACAGTAGCTCTTCCACACCACACTCACCAAAGTGGTCCCTGAGTAGCCCAAAGTAGCTCTTCCACAGCACACTGGCCAAAGTGGTCCCTAAGTAGCCCAGCTTAGCTCTTCCACAGCACACTGGCCAAAGTGGCCCCTGAGTAGCGCAACTTAGCTCTTCCACAGCACACTGGCCAAAGTGGCCCCTGAGTAGCGCAACTTAGCTCTTCCACAGCACACTGGCCAAAGTGGTCCCTGAGTAGCCGAAAGTAGCTCTTCCACAGCGCACTCACCAAAGTGGCCCCTGTTCACCAAAGTAATCCCTGAGTAGTTCAACGTAGCACTTCCACAGCACATTCACCAAAATGACCTCTAAGTATTGACACCACATTCACCAATCTGATCCCTGAGTAGCTAAACCTAGCTTTTCCACAGCAAATTCACAAACTGATTTCTAAGTAGCTCATCTTAGCTCTTCCACAGCAACCACAGTTCTTAGTAGCGCAACTTAGCTTCTCCACAGCACATTTACCAAAGTGATTCCAAGGTAGTTGTAGAGTTGCAATGTACTTATCAAGCCAACAAAAGCTGCGTTTTTCTCACCCATAGGCCTGTCGGTTGTTAGGTTTTTTTTGAACTTCGGACTTCAGTACGCCCGGTCGCCCAACTTAGCTCTTCTATAGCACACTCACGAAGTGGTCTCTGAGTAGTCCAACTTAGCTTTTCCACAGCACACTCACCAAAGTGGCCCCTGAGTAGCTTAGCCCTTCCACAGCACACTCACCAAAGTAGTCTGCGAGTAGCCCAACTTAGATCTTCCACAGCACGTTGACCAAAGTAATCCTTGAGAAGCCCAAAGTAGCTTTTCCACAGCACGTTCACCAAAGGATCCCTGACTAGCCCAACTTAGCTCTTCCACACCACACTCGCCAAAGTAATCCCTGAGTAGCCCAACTTAGATCTTCCACAGCACGTTGAACAAAGTAATCCTTGAGAAGCCCAAAGTAGCTTTTTCACAGCGCGTTCACCAAAGGAATCCCTGACTAGCCCAACTTAGCTCTTCCACACCACACTCGCCAAAGTAATCACAGAGTAGCCCAAAGCAGTTCTTCCATAGCACACTCACCAAAGTGATGCCTGAGTAGTTCAACGCAGCACTTCCACAGCATGTTCACCAAAGAGATCCCGGAGTAGCCCAAAGTAGCTCTTCCACAGCACGTTCCCCAGAGTGATCCCTGAGTATTCAAGCTAGCTTTTCCACAGCACGTTCACCAAGGTGATCTCTGAGTAGCCCAAAGTGGCTCTTTCACAGCACGCTCGCCAAACTGATCCCTGTTCACCAAAGTAATCCCTGAGTAATTCAACGTAGCACTTCCACAGCACATTCACCAAAATGACCTCTGAGTATTCACACCACATTCACCAAACTGATCCCTGAGTAGCTAAACCTAGCTGCCTAGCTCTTCCACAGCACATTCACAAACTGATTTCTAAGTAGTTCAACTTAGCTTGTCCACAGCAACCACAGTTTTTAGTAGCGCAACTTAGCTTCTCCACAGCACATTTACCAAAGAGATCGCAGGATAGTTGTAGACTTGTAATGTACTTATCAAAGCAGTTTTTTCCCCACCCGTAGGACTGTGGGGCTGTTAGATTTTAAGAACTTTGGACTTCAGTAGACTCGCTACTTCTGCACATCCACCAGAGTGGTCCCAGCGTAGCTCAGAGCAACCCAAAGAACACAGCACATCCACCAGAGTGGCCCACAGTGGCCCAGAGTAGCCCTTACACAGCACATCCACCAGAGTGGCCCCGAGTAGCCCAGCGTAGCCTTTACACCAGCACATTCACCAGAGTGCTCCCAAGTACCAGTTCCACAGCATATCCACCACAAGTTGACTTGGCAGGGATGCGGGGTTGCCAGGCATTAAAATATCGAAGTTCAGAAACCTCACAAGTAAGTACTCGATGTGTGGCTTTGTTTTCAATAAAGAATCCTTTTCGCGCCGAACCGCTTTTCTCTTGTGAAAACCAATTCTTTGAGGGTGGGGAATTTCGAAGTAAAGTAATTTGTTTGTTTGTGTTTTTTTTGTTTGTGGTTGTGGCTGTGTATTGTGTGCTTGTGGTCACGTTGTGTGGTTGTGTATTGTCTGTTGTGTGTTGAGGCCCGTTAGTGCCCACTGTGATCTGGCACTTGCGGTTGAGGTCCGGGGGGGAACACTGCCAGCCGAAGCTCGTGGTTGAGGTCAGGCGGGAACACTGCCAGCCGGAGCTCGCGGTTGAGGTGGGAGCTTCATACGTCTTCCTGGACTTCCTATCCAAGATTCTAGGCGCAGGGAAGATTACCTCGTCTTCGTGTATCAGATAGAAGCTCTTGATCCGCCATTGGTGACAAAGCCGGCCGAAGGGCATAGCATCCATCGAAGCCTGTGGAGCTCGGTGGGCACTGGAATAGGAGCCTGAAGGCCATTCCATGGTACACCTCGAGATGGCCGAGGCGTCTCGTACAGGTCAGATTGCCAAATCGGAGGGTGCGTTGGTTCTTCTTCACATAGATCTCAGCCACCACTTCACCCTGAGAGGGCCTTCATGCTGCGCAAGACCTTTGGGAGGCGTTTCGGCGGCCAAAGACTTCAAGACTCTCGTTGCACCTGCATGGTGGCTGGACAGGTCACGTGTTGCAGCTTCATGACCTGCAGTCTGGCCCTGCCACAGAGTCCTCCCACGCATGGATCCTCGCCCGTCGTTCGCGTACGCCTCACAGAAAGACTGACCGCGGCCGAGTCGAACGCCGACTCCAGCCCGCTCCAACCTCTATGAGCGACTGGTACTGCAACTTCGTGCGTCCGCTGGTCCGTGAGATGTCTGCCAGGACCTTCACTCTTCCTGCGTAGTTGTGAAGGGCTTCGACCAAGTCCAGTTGGTCGAAGGAGTAGGCGGACACGCGCAACTTCATGCAACCTCTTCCCAGCGAGCCAGTGAGACACGTAGGGGGACAAGGCAGCAGCACCACGGCCATCACACAGGCAAACAAGAAGTGGGGAGACAGGTAAGAAGACAAGTGGGGGGACAAGGCAGCAGCGCCACGGCCATCACACAGGCAAACCAGAAGTGGGGAGACAGGTAAGGAGACAAGTGGGGGGACAAGGCAGCAGCACCACGGCCATCACACAGGCAAACAAGAAGTGGGGAGACAGGTAAGGAGACAAGTGGGGGGACAAGGCAGCAGCACCACGGCCATCACACAGGCAAACAAGAAGTGGGGAGACAGGTAAGGAGACAAGTGGGGGGACAAGGCAGCAGCACCACGGCCATCACACAGGCAAACAAGAAGTGGGGAGACAGGTAAGGAGACAAGTGGGGGGACAAGGCAGCAGCACCACGGCCATCACACAGGCAAACAAGAAGTGGGGAGACAGGTAAGGAGACAAGTGGGGGGACAAGGCAGCAGCACCACGGCCATCACACAGGCAAACAAGAAGTGGGGAGACAGGTAAGGAGACAAGTGGGGGGACAAGGCAGCAGCACCACGGCCATCACACAGGCAAACAAGAAGTGGGGAGACAGGTAAGGAGACAAGTGGGGGGACAAGGCAGCAGCGCCACGGCCATCACACAGGCAAACAAGAAGTGGGGAGACAGGTAAGGAGACACGTAGGGGGACAAGGCAGCAGCACCACGGCCATCACACAGGCAAACAAGAAGTGGGGAGACGGGGAGACAGGTAAGGAGACAAGTGGGGGGACAAGGCAGCAGCGCCACGGCCATCACACAGGCAAACAAGAAGTGGGGAGACAGGTAAGGAGACAAGTGGGGGGACAAGGCAGCAGCACCACGGCCATCACACAGGCAAACAAGAAGTGGGGAGACAGGTAAGGAGACAAGTGGGGGGACAAGGCAGCAGCACCACGGCCATCACACAGGCAAACAAGAAGTGGGGAGACAGGTAAGGAGACAAGTGGGGGGACAAGGCAGCAGCGCCACGGCCATCACACAGGCAAACCAGAAGTGGGGAGACAGGTAAGGAGACAAGTGGGGGGACAAGGCAGCAGCGCCACGGCCATCACACAGGCAAACAAGAAGTGGGGAGACAGGTAAGGAGACACGTAGGGGGACAAGGCAGCAGCACCACGGCCATCACACAGGCAAACAAGAAGTGGGGAGACGGGGAGACAGGTAAGGAGACAAGTGGGGGGACAAGGCAGCAGCGCCACGGCCATCACACAGGCAAACAAGAAGTGGGGAGACAGGTAAGGAGACAAGTGGGGGGACAAGGCAGCAGCACCACGGCCATCACACAGGCAAACAAGAAGTGGGGAGACAGGTAAGGAGACAAGTGGGGGGACAAGGCAGCAGCGCCACGGCCATCACACAGGCAAACAAGAAGTGGGGAGACAGGTAAGGAGACACGTAGGGGGACAAGGCAGCAGCACCACGGCCATCACACAGGCAAACAAGAAGTGGGGAGACGGGGAGACAGGTAAGGAGACAAGTGGGGGGACAAGGCAGCAGCGCCACGGCCATCACACAGGCAAACAAGAAGTGGGGAGACAGGTAAGGAGACAAGTGGGGGGACAAGGCAGCAGCGGCACAGCCGTGCGATCCTCAAGGATTGATGCTTGCTCCTTTAACGACCTGATCTTGCTTTGCTTTTGGACTGCCCATGTTCTAACATTGTACCCTGTTTGGAGAAGGGGCATGACATGGCATGACGCCGGCCTACACGGCTCTACCCTGACTCCCTCACTTTGTCGACCATTGTGTTCGTGCTTCATGTTCACTGTACCTGTCTGTTCCTGGGAAGGCTGCCCATCCTAGGAACCCGGGTTTCCTGAGGATTGCCCCAACTCCTAACACCCCACTCAACCGTCAACACTCGTTCTACAAGAGCCGAAACCAGACCCGAAAAGCTGAAACAGCTGCAGCAACCTTCCTCTCTTTCCGCTGAATGCGGCGGCGTGAATCGCTTCGACTCCCCCGGGCTTGCTGCCTTTCACTCCTCGGCCGTGGTGGACGTGAAACAGTGTCCACGACGCCGATCAGGCAATGAAACAGGGTTTTTCTTGATGTTTCTCCTCACCGTGACAGATTAAACAACATATTAAATCATGATTCCGAAAAAATGGTACTATTTACAATACATTGCGGGTGGTCTGTCAACCCAAAAGGTAGATCTTTACCGATTCTTAGGAGTACGAACTGAGAGTTCAGCTAGATAGATCAATCCATATGCAATCCAGAAGTGTTGAGTCTCTCACACATGAAACGTCCCTCACATGGATCACGAGCAGAAGAAAGGGCATCTCTTAGCAACCCCAACTGAGAGGCAAGTGAGCAGTCCCCACAACTTGCTATGAACCTGTTTTCTTTGGGTCATGTCTCATGTTCTAGGGTTATAACAAAACCGGTTCCAGGTATACCTGGACCCTCCAAAGTACTCGAGAATATGGGACTCTGTTCAACATAAAACAGGTGCATCTACCCATTTTCCGAGGTACAACCCTCACAGGTCCCAAAACCCTCGTAGAGAAGCTCTTTACTTTCGTGAATCCGTCCAAAAAGCCAAAAAGGTCGCTGTTTTGACCCGATCTTCCTCCAGGCGGAAACCACGATAGATCTTCCTCCACCGGAAGATAAGCCGCGGACGGAGCCACGGAAAAAAGTGGTCGATTTCTTCTGTGGCCCTCTGCTAAGAAACGAAGTAAGGCGTACGAAGGAAGGAAGTCGAAGCCCCCCGGTCTGGGTGAAACTGAACAAACCCTCCAAACACCTCAAAGCATGGCTGAGACTACCTGGTTGGGTGTGGCACGTGGTGAAATTTGCACTTATCCAGCATGCAAATACTGCACTGTTTTCACTTAGGTAAGAGACACTAACTGACTGTAGCCTGGAATAGCTCTGCAAAGTGGAACATTGAGCTTTTTTGTTCCAGCTGTAGCTTTGCATGGGTTAAAAGCCACAGACTGTCCTAGTGCTTCCAATGGGTGTCCTGTCTGGAGACCTATCAGAGCCAGCTGACCCTGACTTCGGAGGCAGCTGGGTGGTATTGATCTTGTTACACCGCACCAAGCAAATCTCGGCAGATCTCCATACCCCCTTTGAGAACGGCGAACGGCTCAAGTCCCCAAGCTGAGCTCAATCTCAGCTTGATGAACCAATTGGGAAGACTCGATCCAGGAGTCCTGACCGGGGATGTCCATTCCCAATGAAATCTCCCTCCGTCCCCGCAGGACGTCCCCCCCGATAAACCGAGCCACGCTGGATCCTCTGGAAGAAGTCGTTCATGCGACGACGGATAAAGCCTCGCGGACGAAAACGATCCAAGAGAGGTTTTTTGTGACCGTAAATAGGACCTGACTGGGTACCTGTGGGATAGGCGAAGGGTCGGGTCCTTCAACCTCTGGATTTTCTTTGGTGTCCCTCAACCTCCGACCTGCGGTCTACGGCATCGCGGGGACCATGTCTTCTACGGCATCGCGATGCTGAGGCCCAACGCTAGGCATCCAGTATACCGAACCTCAGGACCCTGACACCAGGCACAACAGTGTTCATCATCACCGTACGTGGATCGCTAGGTCGAATGAGGATCTGGTACAGCTTAGCAACAGGTGGTGCCCCACATGCCCCACATGGCCGACATGGCCGATGGAAGTGGCTGAAACGTCCACACCGGGTCCACTTGTGGATGGGGCATATCCCATCTACCAGGCCCAATGGACGATGGGGCCTGGTTGGCCAATATCTCAAGATCAATCATCCTTTCCCGACTGACTGTGTTACAGGGATCACCTGGGTTTTACTGGGATCACCCTACCCTATACTTATGGAGGTGCTTAAACGAACTGTCTCCGAAAGCAACAGTTCCTGCTCTTGCACCTCTGCTTCCAGAGATGATTTTGAAGCAGCACTCATTGAATTGACTGATTGCGATACCCCCCTAAGCACGCAGTGACCTACAGTATCCAAAAACATTCCCACGCATTGTGCTTCCATCATCTCTTGCTCTTGATCCTTCATATGTTTAATACAAGTCTGACCCAGTATAATCTGGTCTTGAACACATCCTTCATTCTAAGTATATTGTACCTATATCGTATATAACCCTAAGGGTCCAGGACCATTCCGTTGCCCGGATGGGTGATTTCCATCCAAACTGAGGTCATCCCGTTCGCTTCGGCCTGTCTTCTGCTTCGGCCGCTCGGGCCCGCGTGAGCCGGTCTTCGTCCCTCGGGTTCCTCGGTCTGCGTCGCTCGGACGGACGTCTGACGCGTTGGAACCCGAAAAGGCCACCGGGATGAAGCCCATCCACGGTACCCAGACACGACCCATAGGACTGCCATCGGTACCTAGACACGACCCATGGGACTGCCATCGGTACCTAGACACGACCCATGGGACTGCCATCGGTACCTAGACACGACCCATGGGACTGCCAATCAGGCCAGGGGTGGTGGTGCCAGGGGGGTCAATTGATCGGTATATGGCAGTCCCATGGAGTGTCTGGGTAAGGTACTTGGTATACCTGCAAGAAGGAACGTGGAGAGTCGAGTCCATCTTTCCATCTTTCCGTGGAATCGGCGGCGACACCTGGCGAACGAAGGTCTCGTTTCCGAGTACAACGCCTTATAAGTTCCGAGTTCGACGCTCGTGCGACCAAAAGACCACCGAAAACGGTTTCGACCGAGAGATCGCGATTTCGAAACGGCTGGCTGGTCGAAGCACTTCGGCTGGTCGAAACCAACACGATCGTGCAGCGTGTTATTTTTGATGGTGTAGCGATCGATTCCACCAACGACATCCTGTAGATCCTGCTTCTTTCTGCGACATTCTGAACATCTGGAGTGAGACTGCCGCATGCGCACATGATCTTCTGACAGCTCTGTCGCTGAAGTTGAGAATGGACTGCCCGGACCACGAATGGTGGACTTCCTTCCCGGACATCCCGACTCAAAGAAGCAAGATGGGTACCAACTTCCAGGGCAAGATGTGTCATGGGCAAGAAGGATTTGGTATATTTGGTAGATCAACCCAAGAGTGGATAGAAACTGAATTCATCCGAATTCCCTTTATCACATTGGACACGCTTTAAATACATCACTCACTATTTCTTTTAGGGAGGCCACCCAAAACACCACTTCGATCCAAGTTCAGACATGGCTGTGGGTCAAAACCCGTATCCCCAAACCAGGGTAGGTTGTCTCTATTCAGTTCACTTTTTGTGGTCAACCCAGGTAGCCCGGTTTTGTTATTTCTCTTTCGCGCCTCCACTATCATCTCGTTCAGGATGCCCACTGCCTCAGTTGCAAACGCAGCTGCTAAGCCGAGCCTTCTGCCTCCAACCTATATTTAATAGCAAGGGCCTCTCCAGCCTAGTAGCAATGGCCTCCAAGTTACTAGCGATGGCCTCCACCCTAGAAGCGATGGCCTCCACCCTAAGAACGATGGCCTCCAACCGAATGGCGGAGCTGTTGAGCCGAGCCTCTCTCTAGAGCGGCTTGGGTAAAGTGTTCCACATCACGCGACGCAGTCGTCGTATTTGTTTTGCTCACGCGGCCACTAGTTCGAAGTCTGGACAGACTGTTGACCCGACTGGTCGATGTCGGGCGGCTATACAGTTCCAGCGTTCTGAACGAAAACGCCCCACCCGAAAGTCAAACATCGTCCCCTATAGAAGCCTGAAGTGGGTCAAAACCTGGAGCCCGACCAGTCCACCTGGCCGTGAACAACACAGTCTGACTCCTGCGCAGTTGACCCGCAGCCCAATTTCAGGTCCGCCAGCGATGTCTTTGGCATTGTAGGGTTCCTCCACAGTGGTTCGTCCGATCGAGGGCCGTGGCCGCAAAAACACCCACCATCACCGGCCCCAGGCTTCCCAGCTCCATTGATTTCAAGGACCATGTCTTCACCGAACAACCCGAAAGCAACAGCGCCATTCGACCCGAATCCATGTTAGTTTTCGTACTCAGGAGATCTGCTGTGCCAAGGAGCCAGAGCATCCGCTATCCTTACATCTCAGGAAGGATTGAAGTGAATCTACTCGGCCACGAGCATGACCCGCCTGGCGAGCGGTTTTTGCGGCGACGTCATCATGCAAGCACAAGATGGAGCCAAAAATAGGTTTACGTGGTATT
>CAXIVM010000968.1:0-16000 GCA_964035705.1 Porites rus
TGCAGCTGCATGGAAGACAAGATGACATCATGCCGCCTCAAGGTGGTGTTTCTGGAGGCTTTATGCCTGGATGGATCTACGAGCCATTGAACAAAGTGCAGCAAGGCTGGGCCGCGGTGCACGAGTGTGACACGGTCGCGTCCGAAGCCAAAAGCTACTGGGATGGCGGCCAGCAGAACTTCCGATGTTTTGACTACAAAGGTTGCTCCAGCGGTCGGCGCATCATGCGCTGCTTCTATGATGGTGGTCATGGTGATGTTCCAGGTGATGGTGTGGCGGACCAGATTACAGTTTGGTTCCTTTTGCAATATCATTTGGACACAGTGTCGCTAGAAAAGAATGAGCCGCTCTTTAGGAAGCCCCATGGAGCTCCTCGAACCTTTGTTTGAGAGACCGGGTGGAGCGTTGTACAAATTCTGATAGGCTGTTTGAACTGCTGTCGCAAGTACAACAACTTTAGTTGCAAGCTTTTTGCGGGTTGGGTACCAACTGCCGGAGGAAATGCGGTTGACTGTGTTTGCCAGTGACGGCGTTAAGGCAGTTCAGCTTTCAAAGGTGATCACGAGTGTCGCCAGACCAATCGTCCCAGGCTGAATCTCAAGAAAATCAGCTACAAAGGGGTGGGAACGTGGGGCCTCGGTCGCAACCTCCAAGCATGTTAACCGGAGCGCAGGTCCAGGATTTGTCCACTTCCAGGCACGGTTCAGATCTGCCTCGAGGCAGTGCTCCGTCCACCAGCAGCGTGGTATCCTACGCCTCTTTCAGGAATCCGTTTCAAGCCGAACCATTGTGGATCGTTGGTCGGCATGCAGTTTGACAGATCCATGTGGCAGATGTGCTGGCAGATCCCTGTGCTAGGATTTACATCCAGGACCAGTTAATGCTTTTTGTTCAGGCCCTAGCAAATGCCTCGGAACTTTGAGGGTACATGCATGTTTGAGAGATGATCAGAGAGACCCTCACTTCCGGATGGTTTTCCAAACTGCAAATCACAAAGGAGCCTGGGAGACTTTTCTACTCTGTGGCTCCGCGTGGGATGGATTCAAAAATCCACAAGATGCTGCAGCCTGTTTTTTCGGTGCTCCGTCCGTCAATTCTTTTGCAATTCTCATGTGTAGACTGTGTAGACAGCTGTTCATTTGTTGCAGTGTAGTTTAAACAGTTTGAATGTATGGTTTGAGTGCTTGGTTTGCGTGTGATGACCGCTGCCATCGCCAGCACATCCATCGAGAAGATCATTCAGAGCGTTATTTTGCTTAGTTCTACATCAGATCATTTGGCACAAATCTGTGTGTCTTGAGCCTTGAGCCTTAGCGTTCGGAGTTGTCTGAGGCTCTGCTTTGCTACACATAGCGCGGACCGTTCTGAAACGGTGTGGCTCGCAGGCAACTTCCTGCTACTACATGCTGTTGGGGTAGAGTCCACGGCAGAGTCAACCTTTTCTAAGACAATTTGTACTCTAAGACAACTTTTGATGACCACTATCCCATAGCTTTTTCCCGTTGGCCTCTTGCAGATTACTTGTTTGCAGTTATGATGTGCAGTTATTCCCCAAACAGTTTACTGTTAGGGGTTCTCAATTCTTTCTTGAGATGTGTCCGCCCTTGTGTCACTGCTGGTGTCCGCCCTTTTCCGCTGGCTATGTAGCATTTCTATTCATTTGTCTCCCAGGTCTGTCACTGCTGGTGTCCGCCCTTTTCCGCTGGCCATGTAGCATTTCTATTCATTTGTCTCCCAGGTCTGTCACTGCTGGTGTCCGCCCTTTTCCGCTGGCCATGTAGCATTTCTATTCATTTGTCTCCCAGGTCTGTCACTGCTGGTGTCCGCCGTTTTCCGCTGGCCATGTAGCATTTCTATTCATTTGTCTCCCAGGTGTCGCTGCTGGTGTCCGCCCTTTTCCGCTGGCCATGTAGCATTTCTATTCATTTGTCTCCCAGGTCCGCCCTTTTCCGCTAGCCATGTAGCATGTCTATTCATTTGTTTCCCAGGTGTCGCTGCTGGTGTCCGCCCTTTTCCGCTGGCCATGTAGCATTTCTATTCATTTGTCTCCCAGGTCCGCCCTTTTCCGCTGGCCATGTAGCATGTCTATTCATTTGTCTCCCAGGTCTGTCACTCCCAGGTCTGTCGCTGCTGGTGTCCGCCCTTTTCCGCTGGCCACGCAGCATTTCTATTCATATGCCTCCCAGGCCTGTCACTGCTGGTTTTTGCACTTTTCCGCTGGCCATGTAGCATTTCTATTCATTTGTTTCCCAGGTCTGTCCCTGCTGGCGTCCGCCCTTTTCCGCTGGCGATGCAACGTTTCTATTCACTTGTTCCCAGGTCTGTCACTGCTGGTGTCCGCCCTTTTTCCGCTGGCCATGTAGCATTTCTATTCACTTGTCTCCCAGGTCTGTCACTGCTGGTGTCCGCCCTTTTCCGCTGGGCATGTCTATTCATTTGTCTCCCAGGTCTGTCACTGCTGGTGTCCGCCCTTTTCCGCTGGCTATGTAGCATTTCTATTCATTTGTCTCCCAGGTCTGTCACTGCTGGCGTCCGCCCTTTTCCGCTGGCCATGTTTCCTTTTGTTTCCGTTCTTGTTTCCCTTTTTGTTGGTCATTGTGTCCGCCTTGCGTTCGCTGCAGGCTTGTCTCCCAAGCTTGTCTCCCTTCATGATTCGCTCTTGGCTGCCGCTGCCGTCTTGTTTCTCAAGCTTGTCTCCCTTCATGACTTCGCTCTTGGCTGCCGCTGCCACCTGGTCTCCCAAACTTTTTCTTTCATGATTTCGCTCTTGGCTGCCGCTGCCGGCTTGTCTCCCCAAGCTTGTCTCCCTTCATAACTTCGCTCTTGGCTGCCGCTGCCGCCTTGTTTCCCAAGCTTGTCTCCCTTCATGATTTCGGTCTTGGCTGTCGCTGCCAGCTTGTCTCCCAAGCTTGTCTCCCTTCCTGACTTCGCTCTTGGCTGCCGCTGCCGCCTTGTCTCCCAAGCTTGTCTCCCTTCTTGATTTCGCTCTTGGCTGCCGCTGCCGCCGTGCTTGCCAAGCTTGTCTCCCTTCTTGATTTCGCTCTTGGCTGCCGCTGCCGCCTTGTCATTTTCTTGCCTGCCTTTGACGCGGATGCTGTTATAAGATGATTTAGGTCTTGTTTACCTTTCCATCCTTTCCCCGGCTTTGAGTGGGATGTCTCCCAAGCTTGTCTCCCGCTCTTGCCATGGTGTCCAACTTTTCCTGAAGTGCTATCTGGGGTCTATGCCGGTATAATGTTTCCCTTCTTGTCTCCGTTCTTGTTTGTCATTGTGTCCGTCTTGTCTCCCTTCTGTTTCCTTTTTACTCCCTTCTTGTCTCCTTTCTTGTTGGCCATTGTGTCCGTCTTGTCTCTCTTCTGTTTCCTTGTGTCTCCCTTCTTGTTGATGTTCAATAAGTGAACTTGGGAATGCTTCGTTGTTGTCCTACCTGTTTGGGGTCTACGGTGGTGTAATTTGTTTCGAGGCAAGCGATGATTGCAGTGGATGGCTGCGGCTTTATGTCTCACATTTTCCGTCGCTCTCTTAGATCAATTTGAACGGCTTTCATGCACTCGCAAAATCCGTCATATCAGGTGTATTTCCTGCGTGGCAGTGATATGCCAGGCCGAAGCAAACACATGGAAACACATGTGTTTCACCCGAAGCGAGCTCCGGGGCCTGACGCAGTTCATTCGCTTCTTCCCGGCGATTCGTTTGGAGCTGGACTTCGACAACATGTGGAAGACTCGCTTCGAAGAGATGGCTGGAGCCATGCGCTTTGAAAGAGAGGCAAGTCTGAAGTCACATGTATCTTTTGAAAAAGCATTCTTGCTCTGCAGCCTACTTTTTGCCCCCTTACTTGCCTTATACATACGCTGCTCCCTGCAAGAATGCTCAATCAGAATGCTTAATAGCCTAAGCAAACAAGAAGGCTTTTGATTGCATCCGCTGGCACCAGCTTGCAGAATCCTTGTCGCCAGGGGGGGCTTGCGGGGGCGCCGCCAAAGTGAGCGGCTTTGATTCGAGATGGAAAAGCAACGCGTTACTGAGTTATACTGAGTTACTGAACACAGATGATTAATGGACTTTTTGGGTGCCTTGGGACCACGGGCCCTTGTTATTACGTAGCCCAAAAGGATTGTTATTGAAGTCATGAACCACTGCGGCCTTTTCCTTTATGAACCACACAGTGTGAGTTCTGTTGCTGATTTGGCTTCACAGCTGAGACACCGCCGTGCGGACATCTCAGAACAAAACTCCAGCACCGAGGAGCCCACTATCCTCCACTAAATTCATCCTTTTGTCAAGATCGTTAAACTCGATTTTGCCAACGCATGCAATCTGTGCAGCTTTGGCATGGTATCAGCCAGATGCCTTCGTAGGGCTCCCGGAGCATACTGCAAAGGGCTTTGATGCATTTTGCGGGTTCATGTGTCCCAACACGGCTTTAGCGTGCAGGCAAATGCATGGCCGCTCCTTTGAGTGTGCGATTTCTTCTTGTCATGCCCTCCCTCGCACTTGCACAGGGAGGGGAAGCAGTGGAGCCTTTTGGATGCATTTGAGCTTCAGACTATTTAGCGCGACATGGAGCACCTGTTGACATCGTTTCGCTTGCAAGGATATGGGTGCCTGTGGTGAGTGTCATCATGGGCTTCATCTTCGCAGCCCTTCTCGTTGTGTACGCAGCAGCTTGACCAAACAATACAGGACTCAGCGAGTGAGTGTTTGTTTTTCACCGCAGCCAAGGTACGTTGTACCCAGCGCTGCTGTGCCAAAGGGTCTACGAAGGCTTTGAAGAACAAGCTTTTTAACCTTTTGGGTACACTTGTGTGTAGAATGAAGGATCAGTGTGATTCTTGGAGGTATCTTTCCCACGGCATGTATTTTCATGTTGCCTTGTCACTCATTACACTTGAAGCAATTCCAATCCCTCTTTTACTTTTGCCTGATAGGAAGGTCAAGTCTACCCCAAATCTAGGAACCAAATTAGTCATGCGAAGAACCTGTGCCCTTCTGCGTCCAAGACCTAGCGGCTTTCTTGCTACTATATACATCTATATACTATGTTCTCTTCTTTCCTTCCACTGGCCGACCTCCCCCCAAACACGGCATGTCACAAAGCCGCAACTTCAGTCTAACGAGGTGTGCTGAAATCCCACTTTGGATATTGATTGACATTGAATGTGCATCCATTTGCGATACGAAGACAGAACACACCTGGCTTGAGGGTACTCGTGCTGTGCATTGGGGTCAGGCCAAGCAATGCATGGCTTGCGATGGCAATGGGTGTAGTTTATGTGTGTCCAAGGAGCCACATCTTGCGCACTATTAGTCACAAGAGCGGATCGAACTACTCTACCACTGCAAACATGATGGACTTCGTTTTGTAGCTTTGCTCTTCATTGTCTCCATTTTGATCGCAGGAGGCCGCAGCTGCCAACGCCGCTTGGTATTTCAATGCATATATTTTATATATTCCAAAGAAGAACTGGGACAGCTTGGATCACCCACAAGAATTTGACTGATCTTGCTCAGGCAGAGCCAGCACCGTCCTGCGTTGCTTGTGGGAATAGCGGATGCTCGCTTTGCGGTATGCAGGCAAAGCGTATGCCGTATGCCAGCTAAATACATCTAAATTTGCTGCAACTGTAGGGTAAATGGAATCGATTGGAAGCGAGGTCCCGGAGATTGAGCAGCAAGCAAAGACCTCTGCTGCTTTTGAGGCAGGCTGTTTGGGGTCATGGGTTGCAAGGCCAGGTCAACAGTCAAGGAACTCTTCGGAGCCTTGCTTGGAGCTCTTAGAGTTTCTTCTATACTCCAGGATCCTGCGAAGCTTCCTGTTGAAATCGGACTCGTCGAAGAAGCACGTTTGTGAAAGCCTCAGACGCTTCTTGCAGTTTTTGCTGCTATGACTTCTCCGCAGCGGAAAAAGGGAGAGTGATTTCTGTTTGCAGGTCAAGGGAGTGTTCTTTCATCAATCTGGAGAAGAAGTCGAGCAAAGTCAGCGTGCGATTCTCAGCCAGTCAGAGCTGTCACGATGCGTAGATTAAACAGATAGATGCATGGCCTCCAACCTAATAGCGATGGCCTCCAACTGATTCTCATAGCTGCCACGATGCGTAGTTCTTTTAGTTTAACACCATCTTTTGGCAGAGGTTTTTGCAACTCCCTCGCGGATGTGCTCAGGCGAGAGCATACGGCAGGGTTGACACATTCGAAGCAAGCAACAAACCGCGCCGCACCAGGAAGAGTAGAACGCCTCTGACGCATCTGAGAGACACAGCTCCTTCCTCCTTGTCGCTGATTTTTTCAAGCGTTTCACTTGGAATCTTTTCAACATGAGATTCAATCTTTTAGCAATTTCGGCCGATCTCGGCCGATCTCGGCAGGATCTGCAGGCTGATTGGTTCTAATCCTTAATCGTTGTGTTTGCTCTTAAGAGTCTGCACGCATGACCTTCCGAAGCCTTCCTTCCGCCTTCAAGACGAAAGTTGAATTTTTTGGGCTGTGACAAAGTCAAATGCCCGAAAAGAGAGGGATTGCCCGTGACCATTTTCCATCCTCTCTTTCAACTGGATTCCAGAACTTAAAAGGTTGGAGCGTGTGAAGTGACAGTGAAGTGAGCCACATTGCGACCGTCGCCTCCATTGGTGAGACGATTGTCCCTGCAGACATTTTGAACCAAGTCATTGCCCGATGGAACAATTGTTGACTCAGGCCCGGTTTCCGCTTCTGTAAAGACTTTTGGCTCCTCTTGGCTCACCGCAGGCTATGGGAGAGAACGCGGCACCACAGCCACCGAACATGGAGGCCTGTGGAGTATCAGTGCCTCCTGAAACCATTCTGAGTCCTTTTCTCTTTTTCCACAGTTCAATGTTCCTTGACCATGGCGAGGCCAAGTCCAGTGATGCAAAGAGCAAGAAGAAGGCCTTTTGTGTTTACCAAATCTCAAAAGTGCGGTTGCAGTCAGAATAGCAGGGTCCGATGTGCACATAGTATTTGACCGGTGTCCACATGTGTCCACTGGCCGCCGCCTCTCAACCGGGGAGAAGCGGTCACAAGAAACAGCAAAGAGATGCAACAGTGAGGGCGAACAATGACAGAACCAGAGAAAGCTAAGCAAGAACAACCAATGCCTCTAAAACAGCGAAGACTTTTTTGCAAAGAAAAACAAAAGTATGACAACAAAATACAACACAAGTGCTTCTTGCAGAGACCTCGGTCTTTGCCTCACTGCAAAGCGCTGTTGTAGCAAGCTGCAACGAAAGCCAGAACATTCGCCATGCTTTACATGGCTTCAGTTTCATCAAAATATAATGACCAAGACAACTTCACACGAACCATAAAATCGATCCTGCAACTTTATCACTCCGCTGCCAGAGGCAAAGAACCTTCACACGCTTGGACACGAAAACACACGACTGATGCGCAGAAAGGAAGCAGCACTGTAATTAGCGGGTGGGGACCGTGCAGTGAACATGATATTTTTTGCATGACAAGCCCAAAAATAAAGCATACTATATGCATATGAAGTATTTTTTCGACCGTTCCAAAGCCAAAAGCAAGATGTGATGCTTTTGAGCAACATCGAAGTTTGAAGTGGAACACTTTTTGAAAAGAAAACCACACTTTTTTCTCGAAGAGCTAAAAAGGGACACATTTCGGATCTATTTGGCGTACTGCTCTTCGCAGTGCAAAGTGGTTGGTGTTTATTCAAGAACATCCTCAGGAGAAAGTCACTCCTTTGTGCCAATGTGTTGGAACAGCTCACCTTCACTCGCATATTTTTCGGAGGCTCAAAGTTCAAAGCTGCGCAAACGAGAGGTTAAAACCGCGATCCAATTGACCTATAAATTTTCCATGGCTTTAACTCACCGACGATGTTGTGGGACAACCGACTTTGGCGCTCTTGGAAGCATCGAGCTCAGTTTTCTCCCTTTGAGCTGTCCATTCGTGGACAGTGAGAGAAATGGGATGACCATGGGTGACCTTTTTGTCTTGCGAGGTGGACCCTCTCTTGGCACTGCTTGTCCGGGCTGCCACTTGATGGGTACGAGATGTAGTAAGACTCGAGAAACATCCTTTGGGTTGCTGGGTAAATAAACATACCTTCGGTCTGGATCCAAATCCCTATATCGGATTGCTACGACCTTTTTTCATGATCAAACGCCACCTTCTCAGCCCTTCACTTGCGGATCTGTGCCTTCATCTGCTTAATTATTTGCTGCCTGGCTTTTTTGCAGGGCCTCGAAGGGAGTGTGAGCAAGAAAAGACTTTGCTGCTGCTGCTGCTGTTTTTATTTTACTTCTTCCAAAGCTGACACATCAGCCTTTTTGTCTAAATGTGAGAGTTTCTCAAAAAGCTAAGCATGCATTATATACTTTTGACCTTTTGCAGTATGTCTTTGCTACCTGCCCAACCTTGTCATGGCCAGTGAAAAGCAAATCTCTTCTCGAACACTAGAAAAGCAAAAGCCAGTTGTTTTTTGTTGCAAACGTTATTTCTTCCTGGAAGTATCGAACATGAGCGAAAACATACTTTTGACTCTTTGCGAACAGGTCCCTGGTTTTCACACAAATCGTGGGCTTTGGAATTGCCGCGTTAGCATATCCACACACATTGTATACTTAGTTCATCATTTGGCTTATTCATAGGCGCTCACAGACTCCGGAGCAAGGTTAAGTGACATGGAGAAAGATTCTTCCAAGCGTGCAGCGGCAGGCCGGCGGGAAAGCCCATGCGAAGACAGCAGGACAGGAACCAACAGCTGTTTCGGCCAGTGACAAGTTGGACTTCCAGGGATTCAAGGCTTTTGTTTGAAAGGATGGAAGTCACATGCTTTTGTTTGAAAGGATGGAAGTCAACAAGTCAGAAGGCAGCCTTGCTTTTGCAGGAGCTGGAGCTTACTTTCTGCCCCCACAGGCAGGCTCTAAAGACCGTGGCACATGGCAGTGTCAGATGCAATCGGCACCGAGGCGCAAGTGTTGCAGACAGTTCAGGCTTGAGCCCTGGGGGACAGACATCACCGAAAATCACTGGCTAAGCCTGGCATCTGGCAGCATTGGCCCCTTTTTTCAGGTCCCTCGCCGTTTTCCTGGCCACTTCATGCCTCACAGGATCTGGCCTGAGTCAAATCTTGATGAGAAGAGGATCCTAAATATCAATGTTTCGACATCACATGTTTCGACAGCGACATGCTGATTCAGGGATGATTGCTTGTATTGTGTTGCACTTATTGATTTGGAACTGGATCTGTGCATTCATCCATCCACTGGCATGATAGAAATCTAAGTCCGCCCACAAGCTTGCTCAGGGTATCGTTAGAGGGTATCATAACGAGAACGAAACGAGAACAACAACGATAACTATAACGCTATTTAACAAATCCTCTCAGATAAAGGACGCCCTCAAAAAGATGTGTTACTTATTCTTTCTGTTTCGTGTGGTATGCACCCATGCCTCTGGAACGAAAGCACTGCCCAGTGCCCAGTCCCCAAAACTGCAAGCATTCCTTCTACATCAGCCTCTCCGAGATTCGTGAGCAGACTGCCGAAACTTCGAACAACAGTTGGATACTGTGCTGAGCCATGCAAATGTCAGCACAATAGGGGCCCAAACCATTGAAAAACCATAAAGAGGAATGTGATACAATATAGATTCGATACAAAGCCCTTGAAAAACGATGAGAGGAAAAGAACTGACAACGCTGTTTTGGTAATAGCAAAGTGTATGGAGGTTTCTTAACAACCCCATTTGCTTTCTGCTTTTCATATTGCACGCTCCTTCTCGAATCCGCTAATTGAGGTTGTGCAACCACTGGAACCTTCAAGGATGGTGCAAGAAGGCAGAGGCTGGAGCTGAGGGCAAAACAGTAGAGCCCTTGGGCAATTGGGGTGTATCAGCGCTGCATCTATTGTGTGCTGCAGGACACTGTTTGAGCTAGGCTATATCCATTCGACATCATTTGACCCTGCCGTTTCCTGTATGGCGCTATCTTGGTATCGCCATTCGTCATCAGTGCTCTGTACCTGTTCGGCAGACCTGCACCTTTGCCCACGGAATCGAAGAGCTGCATCCGGATGCCCGACGCAGAGATTTACAGCTCGATCCTTCAGCCGAGTGTCACCGCATCGCGCTTAGGTTCAGGCGCAGCTTTTGCAGCAGAAGCCCCCGACCTCGGCAAACGGGTCGCAAACGGCAAACTTGCTTTGGGTTGAAAGAGATCGTGCCGGGGTAGCGAGCTTGGGCATAGCGTTTGTGTCTCTGAGGCCTGGAATGCCACCGCCGACTGTGACAAAAGATGGCTGGCGCCTTGTACAAAGCACTCAGTCCAGTACCTGAAGAACCTTCAACTTGCCTTTAACGCCTCATATCGCGTGGTTCAGCACGTCACGGGTCAATCAATTCGAGGGTCAAAACGACTGAGACAGGCATGCAATCTGAGCAGCGTTGCGATGGATTGTGTTTCTCCAAACGTTGCTTCTTTGAGGTCGGCTGGTGGCCGACAGCTCAATGCCGTGTGCAGAAAGCCTTTCTATTGTGGTTCTGAAGATATAATATGACTGTTTGATACTGTTTGTATAGTGCATTTCTCTTGTGACTTTGTTAGCATTTTTGAGACTTCACAACACATATTGACGACTGTACTTGTACCATCTTGTACCTTAGCATATGGGCACCACTGGTGTCAGATCACTGTCCTGCAGTCCGAATGGGTCACACCGATGCAACTAGAGCCATGGTGGATGCAAACCAAGGTTCATGGTGTCACGAAGCCAGCAGGGAAGGCCGGTTGAATCGTGGGGGGGGGACATCTTGCGGACACTGACATGCTGCGCAGGTTGAATCAGTTGGCCAGCTCCTGAGCATTCTTGAGATGGCTTTTGTGTTTGGCAAGTGCTCGCAGTGAACATTTTCTGGAGGGTTGGCACAGGTTATCCCATGCCAATGTCCGACGTGTACGGCAGCACGAACCTCTTGGGCTCAGGTCAGCTGCTTTTTTGACTGAGAGAACTGTGAGACCTGTGAAGCCTTCTGAACACCGTGCGAAGACCACGCCATGTGCCCGTGCGGTGCGTAGGCCTTCTCAACACAAACTTCGGCTTCAACCTTACAGGTGGGAGTGTGATGCCGACTGGCCATAGACTGGACCGTGTTTCCCAACGTTGGGAGGTCCGCACATTCCGCCCCCAACGACGTCCATGGAGCTGAAGGAGCTGCAGGAACTGAAGGAGCCTTCAGTGACACATCCATCAGCTGAGGTTGAAATTGTGTCAAGCCGTGTGGCGCTGCAGTAGGAATACTGGAGGAACCTGTTTAAACATTCTGATCGGCTTGTTGTTTACCTGGCTTGGTGCAGGAGACTGAAGAAGACATCCAGGCTTGCTTTTTGTGCATGTCAATGCAATGCATAGATCAAACAGAATAATCGACTATTAGATCCACTAGATCACACCCAAGGCGATCACAACTCACTTAGAAGGTCATCGACATTATGCCCTGCCAGCCAACTAAGTTAAACAAGTCGCTTGTTTTCCTTTCTATCCTTCCTTCTTTTGCTGCAGGAGCAAGCACGCGCACGTTCCACATCTCCAGGCAGGCACCTTCGGCAGTGTTCAATTGCTGTCAGCTGTTGGAGAGGCACCCCCAGCAAGCGTCGACCAGCACCAGCGCCCCTGTCGCTGTATCCCCAGCATGCCAAAGAGCCATGGTCAAAACTGTCAAGACCTAGGGAGCGCAAGAAGCATCACACAATAGGTTTGGGGCGAAATCTCTGAGGTTGGATGATATATCTCCAGAGAAGGGCAAGAGTTCAGTGCTATTCTCGCAGAGCGCCTGCCTCCTCAGTGCTATTCAGCGCTTCGCTGGCTTTCACCGGGCTATGCCAGCATGCGTCCGAGGTGTGCTATGCCGGCATGCGCCCCTTGGCCTCGCTGGTTGCTCAGAAAAGACCGGTTCCGCTGCCCCAAATGGCCAGAGTTTTGGAGGCCACAGTGTTGAGACATGTTTAATTGCATGCAGGAGGACTTGAAATATCTTGAAATGCTTTCTTTGCACACCTAACAGCAATTGAATACCTGAAAACGAGGAGTGCCTTGAAGCTTTTTTGAATGCTGTTGACAGATCAAGATAGGCGATTGAAAAGCTTTAGAGACTTTGCCGTTTTTGAGCTTTTCAAGAAGAGTTGAAGGCCAATTCTTTGAGTCGCCCAGTGGACAGCTGAATGTCTCGATCTGTCTTCGCTGCTTGCAACGAGGCCTATGCGGGTCTCGTTGGTCTCCAGGCGAAGTCGGCGGTGTGAAACGCTCTTTATCAACGCGACACAATGCAGGGCATTTCTGAACAGTTCTTCTTGACAGGCCACAAAAAGGCAAGGCCCTTTATGGCCACCATTTCTTCAGAATGAAACCAATGACACCTCTGAAATCTCACTGCTCATTGCGGCCATGGTCCCATTATCAGACAAGTATGCCGAAAGCAGTTGCTGCCCAAAGGAATTCCGAAGCTGATGTTTGTACAGATCCCACCTCCAACCCTGTATAAATAAAAGCTATCAAAGCCAGCCTTGGAAGAAGCTGTGGCCTGCCTGGAGCACACGGTCTGTTCTTTTTTGACCCAATCGAAGGACTTAGTAAACATGCCTTTGCAGAAAGAGCGGCAAGCCAAGTGAAGGCCTTTGCCCTCGCCAATCTCTACAGGATTTACGCCAACGGGGTCTGTGGCCCAAGCGTTTCCTGTCCGCTCAATCCTCATAGGTCCATCGTAGAGCTCCTCAACCTCCAACAATGATTCCAGGGCGACCTCTGTGGCGACCTCTGTGGCTATGGCAGCCATCTCGACTCCCAAGACAGGAGCAGCCTGGGCTCCTGGCCGCAGCTCTGCATTTTTGGGCTCTGAACAGAGTTTGGAAGGTGTGCATTCGGCTGCCATCGGCTCTGAGGTTCCATCGTTGGCTAGCCCAGCAAGGGTGCGCTTTCTTCTTCACTTGCACACTTGTTCTAATCGTATTTTAACTCGGTTTCTTTGCTTTGTAAGGTGACCACACACTTCACCCGTAGTCCCACAGGTGGCTTGATTTGGCCTGGAACTTGTGACTCACAGTGGCCTTTTTCGCTCTTTGTGGATCGTAGGGAGTGTTGAGACATGCTGAGACAGTTGGTGGGCTGAGACAGTTGTTATTTCCTTTTCAGGCCTGGCTCTCCCACTATGTTGGGCTCCCAGTCCAGATGTGTCCAGATGACCTCAAGTAGCTTGCTCAGATGACTTGATGCATGAAACATCAAGGCTGTCACCCGCCGGGCAACCATCTACGCCAGTGCTGACCCCGATGCAACAGACAGGGAAAGAACTTTGAGATTGAGCATGTGCTGTATGAGACATTCAGTGTGTTCAAAGCTTTGCACTGCAAACATGTTTGAAGCATAAGATGGAACCACCATTTGCCCCCATGTCTTTAGCCCCCATTACTTTGGATTTTAAAACACGTTTGGACAGGGATTCTTGTCATATTGCCTGAAACCCCTGTGCTGAGGTACCCATCGACCGATCGACCCTGCTGCAGGCCAGGCAGGTGGCCGTCCGCATGGACCAGGGCCCACCCGGCTTGGCCATGTCCGAAGCCCAGGGACCAGAGCTGTACCAAACGACCAGGTGTCCGACCAGGTGTCCTGATCATTTGAACCCCCGCACCTGATTACCTTTGGTAGGTTTTCTATTGCCATCCATCCTTCTGAGAACACTGTGGCTGTGAGGTGGGCACCAACACCGACCACGAAGGCAGACCATTGCAGATGCTAATGCTATGTGCGATGGGAGAAAATCAGCATACTCCTTGTATTCACAGATCGGACCAAGATTTGTGACCTGCAGGCGAACCTCTTGGGTTTCCGCTATCCTGAGCCAGGCGATCTTGGAATTCGCACAACGAAGGGAGCAGAGTGTCTGACACTTTCTTTTTCCGCTGACGAACGCCCAGGATACATGTCAGTTGCACCGCGAACGCCGGGAGCAGCATGAGGGATTTGTACAGGATTCTATTGTGCATGAGCAGGCTATGAAGCCCCATGTGTTGAAATCCAGCACAGGATCTGCCCCAGAAGCTGCGGCGAACCCTTTTGCTGAATCTTTGCAGCTTTTGCCTGGAAGGGTCACCTAAGGACCAAAAGATGTGAAAATGAGACCTTGTTGTCATTTCCAATTCTTTTCCAGAAGGCATCAAGTTGTTTTGCCTTCCAAGTATTGCATGGACGGGGTGTAAATTGCACCCTCGCTATACACTTGCCGTGTTTCGCCGTGCCTCTCAGAAATGCCCCAATTGCATGGCAACACACGATCTGGGCACTCGAAATGAACGAGAGGCACGACACTGCTGCAAATTCAAGATGGCCAGACGCAACTGCGTGGACTGGATAGCGCAGTCCCAAGTTTTGTTTGGGCCGTTGCGCCGAGGCCATTTAGGCCAATTGCGGCCTTGAAAGCGTGAAAAGAAGTTGTTTTCAACTGAAAACCCGTCACATGGTCTGAAGTCTCAGACGGCTGCTTGTCCGGGGCCAATTGCGCTCGAGGGCCAAGAGGGCCGTTGGGTCCAAGAGGGCCACGGCACGGCGAACGGCTGCGTAACTTTGGCCAGATGATGCCAGATGCATGCCATGCACGCCTTATTCATAATAGTAGTTATCACTGTGATGCAACGTTTGCTACCCTCCCACATACACATGTGGGCAATCAAGGAAAGACAGACTGGTCCACGGGAAAAGGGGGAAGCGCGCTTCGGCTGAAAGTTTCAGGATCTTGGGATAGCTTAGAACTATTCAGGACCTTAGGATCTAAGCATACTAGACGGTGCTTGCACTTGACAAATTTGGTGGCCAGTTCTTTGGATGGAGAGAAGGCAGGGCTCTCGTACTTCAGGTTTATGACTTCCTCAAGACTCTAGATGTGTGCAGTTTCACATTTCACTCAAAACTGTTGTCACAATGACATCATGAAAGCCGAGTCTGAAGTTTGCTTCTTGACTGCAAGGATTTTGGGGCAAGGGTAACGGGTCACCAAGAAAGCAATTGTGGCAGACATTGACTTGGTAGAGGTTGGATATGAGAAGGTGCCTTTCAGGCTTTGGTTTGTGCCGCATTGTGGGCAGCTCGAGACGGAGATCAATTTCTTGAGTTTGCCGTTGACCCCAATGTGTTTGATCAGGTTTTGGGGAGGATTGAGGCCATGTTGGACCATTGGAAAACTTCTTTGCAGGTGGATTTTGAGCCATATTGAAGAGTGTGGGGTACTTTCAAGGGTTTTTTTGGGTGCTGCCACAGGCGATTGCCAGGTGCTTTGGGAACCAGTCCAATCTAGATGTGACTAGGGGACCACGTTTGGCCACCCAGGCTTAGACCATTTTACACCTTCCAGCAACTCCTCTGTGTCGAAGAAGGCAGAGGGAGGTAGTTATGGTGTAACATTTGCGGAACTGACAGATAACAGCGCTCAACACGCAGCAACATTTCATAAAACAGATCCCAACTTCATCCCAACACTCGTTGAAGGTAATTTTCCTCGCAAGACTTTTAACCTAAAAGACCTGACAGGGCTGCATTGTGCAATTAGTCGTATGTATAGAATTGCACTCAACGAACAGACGATGGTCTACCCAGGAATGTTCCAGGCTCCTTTTGTTTCGCTACACTAGACACGAGATTTTTTGCTGTGGGACGGGGACACGCGGAGGTTCGTTTAAACAATGCTGTGGCAACAGCTTTCTCTCTCAGCATGTGCCAAGGCAATGAGCAAAGACCTTAGCCAGGCCGACCTGGCTCGACGCATGTCACTGTCGAGTGTGTTCCACCTGCAGATATAATTGTTGGAGTCATATCTTCATGTTTGTCCAACCCAGGATTGGAGCATAGTCATAGTCGGTGCAAGGCTGCGCCCAGTATCCCGCAACTAGCCCACCGTAACATCCCACCGCTGTCACAACAGTGCAACAACACTTTCAAGCGACAATGACAGCAACAGTCTATGTGACAGC
>CAXIVM010000969.1:0-31966 GCA_964035705.1 Porites rus
AGGCGAGCCTCCACTGTACACACCCTATTGGGTTGGTGATGTTTTGTGGAATGTTCTAAGGTTGTCGATGAAGATGAAAGACAAGCAGATCGCGACCAGCAGATTCTACAGGAGGTGCCAACATCGGACCAGAAAGGAACCTCCATGGAATTCCATTCGAAAGGACCCTGGACTTTTCAAGCGTTTTTGGAGTTGGAGGCTTGTTTGCCGGTCTCCGGTGCTCCACTACCACCAAGCGCGGGTCCGCCTAAGGAGAGGGTTTCAACTTGGCTAATGGAGAAACACATTATATATTATATACTGATCTGAGATGATGTTGTTGGCAAACGGCTCGTAAACTCTGGCCGCAAAACCCTTGCAAAATCTTCAGAAACACAGGATCGGTCCAAACTAATAACCTAGAAGCAATGGCCTCCAACCTAATAGCGATGGCCTCCAACCTAGAAGCAATGGCCTCCAACCTAATTGTGATGGCCTCCAACCTAGAAGCAATGGCCGCGATGGCCTCCAACCCAGAAGCAATGGCCTCCAACCTAGCAGCGAGAAGCAATGGCCTCCAACCTAAGGGCCATGGCCTCCAACCTAGAAGCAATGGCTTCCAACCTAATTTCGATTGCCTCCAACCTAGAAGCAATGGCCTTCAACCTAATAGCGATGGCCTCCGACCTAGCAGAGATGGCCTCCAACCTAGAAGCAATGGCCTCCAACCTAATGTCGATGGCCTCCAACCTAGAAGCAATGGCCGCGATGGCCTCCAACCCAGAAGCAATGGCCTCCAACCTAGCAGCGATGGCCTCCAACCTAGAAGCAATGGCCTCCAACCTAATGGCGATGGCCTCCAACCTAGAAGCAATGGCCTCCAACCTAATTTCGATGGCCTCCAACCTAGAAGCAATGGCTTCCAACCTAATTTCGATGGTCTCCAACCTAGAAGCAATGGCCTTCAACCCAATAGCGATGGCCTCCAACCTAGAAGCAATGGCCTGCAACCTAATAGCGATGGCCTCCAACCTTTTGGCGATGGCCTCCAACCTAGAAGCAATGGCCTCCAATCTAATTTCGATGGCCTCCAACCTAGAAGCAATGGCCGCGATGGCCTCCAACCCAGAAGCAATGGCCTCCAACCTAGCAGCGATGGCCTCCAACCTAATGGCGATGGCCTCCAACCTAGAAGCAATGGCCTCCAACCTAATTTCGATGGCCTCCAATCTAGAAGCAATGGCCGCGATGGCCTCCAACCCAGAAGCAATGGCCTCCAACCTAGCAGCGATGGGCTCCAACCTAGAAGCAATGGCCTCCAACCTAGCAGAGATGGCCTCCAACCTAGAAGCAATGGCCTCCAACCTAATTTCGATGGCCTCCAACCTAGAAGCAATGGCCGCGATGGCCTCCAACCCAGAAGCAATGGCCTCCAACCTAGCAGCGATGGCCTCCAACCTAGAAGCAATGGCCTCCAACCTCATGGATGGCCTCCATCCGGAAGGATGTTGCACTTGTCAATCTTGCAGTTCAGGATGCCGACGAGTACCTGCGGCAAGTGCAGTGGGAACGCCTTCACTGCCCACAGGCAAAGATCGTTGAAGCTTTGCATGGATCCCTCCAAGAGTTTCCACATCCTTCTCAAGACATCAAAGGCACGCAAAAGCAGCATGAAGATCACATTGTTTGATCACAGGTGATGGATGTCGATGTGAAAGAACGGAGGTCGAAGCAGAAGGCGGCCCCTTTGTTGTCAAACACACGTTTTTCATCGTTTTTCTCTTTCTTCTTTTTAAACCCAAACGAGACCACGAACGAATGACCCACCACCACCCCGACTGGTCGGTCAGGTGGGCGGCCCCTTGACTGGCCGCGACGGCAGAGGTGGGCTCTTGGCTCAGTTTCAAACGCCGGAACTTCCGAAGGACTTCTACAGCCAGGCGAGACGGGCTGGGGGCGGCGAGACGGGGAAGTTCGCCCCATGAGAAGACATCGGTGAAGACATCGCATGTGAAGACACAGGGCAATCCATGAAGCCTTTGAAGCGCTGGTGGTAAATTTAGGACATTCCTGAAAGATGTTCAACCTAAGCTCACTGGGCATGAAAATGCCACCACGATTCCGTCAAGATATTCCTATTGGAGCCCCTAGTAGCTTCTTGTTCCTAGTAGTATATAAGGCCAGGAGCCCCTAGTAGCGTCCTTGCTCCTAGTAGCGATGCCAGGAGCCGCTAGTAGAGATGCCCATTGCTCCTTTTGATAGAAAGAGGACTGCGGGGAAACACCGAGAGATGGAGCAACGACGGCAACGGCGCAGGTGTGGGCGGAGGATACGGCTGCGGCCTTCCGACACCTGCGGAAGCTTTGCCAAGACTCCCGGCCAAAGGAACCACCGCAGTCTCTGACCTATGAGGACAGGGCCTTCGTCAAATGCCGGGAAAGTGCCCTAGCATGTCCTAATCACAAAATGCTACTCATAACTCGGGTAGCAAGCACACATCAGTAGGCATTTGAAAGGTTTCGGATGTATGTTTTGTTTAATGCCTTTCTTCACAAGAATGCATGTCATGTACAGATTCCATAGGTCGTGAGCTTGGCCGATACCATCCTTCAGCTCATTCCTGGCACGTCTGCCCAAAAAGTGCCAGGAATGGCGGCGGCATGTTGCCAAAGATCAGCCCTGCTTCGATTTGCTTTCACAACAAGACTTCGTTTCCATCAACCACTTAGTCGCGACTTGGTTTCAGACCTGGAGATGGTCGACTTGTTTTGTGTGTTGTGAAGGGTGTCCACTTGCAGCTCTTACAACCGCAGTTTTCGACAACTCTGAGATCTGTGCCTCAAATGAGTCGGCTTTAAGGTAGTGGCAGTCGACAAGATCGAGGCAGACTACGAGCATCTCGACATGCAGCACTCTGCGCATCAATCAACAGCGTGTCAACGATTGATCTGAGGACATCCGAGAGTGAAAAACTGGAGTTGGAAGGCGCTTGGGCAGCTTCAAGTTGAAAGATCACCGTCCCCGGTAGATGAGCTAGCAACCGAACAAACCCAGCTGGGTAGTGGGCAAGATCCAACACCGAACAAATGGCCGGGCCAGGGCTTGACTTGAGCGTTGCTTGGACCTTCGCTGCCTTGGCCTTTCTGGAGGAACCTCTCACAGCACCGATCTGAGGCTGAAGGAACTGAAGGAACTGAAGAAAGGTGGCACAGAGTTTGCTTCTGTTTGAGAAGAGGAAGAATGGGAAAGGTAGTTTTTGTCAAATGTAAGGCTTCAGGATCCAAACTAATTCTTGTGGCTCTGTCGGAAAGCTTTCCTGAAGAACGCCTATGCCGAGGATGACATCCAATACCAGCTACAAAGACTCCGGCGGAACTGCTGCAGATTGGTCACTGCAACCGAGTCCGAGGCACATGGCAGTCTGCGGCTCGCCTTTCGCTGAGTGAGGAAGCACGTTCTGGTTCAATTAAGTTATTAAAAACACCCCTTGTTGTGCCACGGCAGGAACTGGTCTTGGGCCGTCCAAGACAGACATTTCGGTCTTCCATGGAAGTTGAGCATCTATTTTGGCAAGTCCTAGATGTTTTATACCATGGGCCTTGGGAGGAAGGAAGCGAATCTGTTCTGCCTCACGACAAACATGCTGTAAGAAGAATCCGGACGGCTGAATCACTTGGGATAGGGAGGTACAGCTGAAGATTGTTAAAGGCAGCAGTTCTGCAGGCACGGCCACGTTTAGCCTTGTTATTGGTCCTGGTGGGAGATGTCTTTGGTCAGCCCAAGCCTCAACATGAGCCAGTGTGCTTTGTGATACCAGTCGCACATTGGTTGCTTGTTGCTTGGCAAACGGAACTTGTAACTTGTCACTGCTCTGTCGAAGGGCACCACACACTCAACAAAACGTCATCTATCGCCGAAGGGGTGGGTCACCATCCCTGCCCACCCTTCAGGGTGATGCCCTGCAGCAAAATCGAAACAGTTGGTCCACAGCCAACGTGTGATCATCCAGGTGCCCCGTGCCCTTCAATGATGAAGCTCGGGTACATTGGGTTTGGTCCTAGTTACAGAACAAGCTTACGTAAAGTTGCCCCAAGCCTTTCATCTGGCAAGCTAAAACGTGTCACACTGAATATATTTTGGATAAAACAAGACAAGACCTGTACTCAAGTGCCGAGATAAAGGCATCGAACCACCTCCGACAGGAAGCTTACAGTTGTATCATGTGCGGAGGTATATAAATCTCAACAGGAATCGCATTGGCTGTACACCTCGGGGGTCATAGCGAACGGAAACCCAAACAGCAAGCAACAAGGTTGATTCAAAGCGGTATATTGCGACGATGTAGCTGTCTCGATCCTACCAGACCCTTGTCAGAGAAGTCGTCCAGAAATTGTCTGAGCCTCACTCTCGGCCCGGGACAGGATTCGGACAACCTTGGTGCTGTGTTCAGAATGCCGTCTGGAAAACGCGTCAGGTCCATGTACCTAGCAGGACATTTTTGATCATTTTTGCTAAGCAGCGCAAACACAACGTACCCGCAGTAAGGACACAGGCTGTTGCGCATACCTGGCACTCTTTTTTGCCCGTGACAGCTTTTGCACTTGTCGTGCGCCTCCTGCTTCGATTGCGGAGCATTCACTCTACAAGCCACAATGAAAATGTTATAAGCCTTGCAGTGCCACAGGCAGTTGCGTTCTGCAACCGCAACAGCTTGTTCGCTCGTAGTAGCAGGACGCTTCTTCACCGGCGACAGCTTTTGCGTTTGTAGAGTTCTACGCGCGTGTTTGCCACGACAAGCAGTTGCGTGTACGTAGCAGGTCATCTCATCTGCACAGCAGCATTCTCAATTGCGCCGCTGGTAAGAAGCAGTCTTTCTACGCAGCGGAAATTAAGTCGTATGCGGGCAGGCCACACGCAGCTGCGCATGACCAGCAGGACGTTTCTGCGCCGGCAACAGCTTTTGCACACCTTTTATGCACCAAATGAAAGGGCTAAGTTAGACGTGGGGCAATGCCACGGGCAATGGCGGGTGCTTAGCAGGGCACGGCGGCAGTTTGTTTGCTTGTGGTGGTGCCATTTGTCACCGCTACGAAGCAATCTTTCTTTTTGTGGTGTGCGTCCTGCCCTCATTGCGAAACACTTTCTACACGCAATGGACACATTTTCTACGCGCAGCAATGACACAGGCAGTTGCGTGCACCTAGCAGGGCGTTCCTGGACCGACAGCTTTTGTGCTTGTAGTGTGACTCCTGCCCTTGTCGCGGAGCATTCTTTCTACACACCATAAAGCTGGCCTGTACGCAGCACTGGAACAGGGGTGTGAGGTGTGCATGCACTTAGCAGGGTTTCTGCACCAGCAAACAACTTATGCACTACAAGTGCATCTTGTGGCAAAGCGTTTAGTCTACGCGGCGCTAAACGCGTTTTATACGCAGCAAGGCGACACGCTCTTGCACTTGTGGTGTGCTTTCTGCCTGAATTACCATTCACATCCATTCACTTGTACGGCAGTAGTACTTCGTAAGACCAACAGTGAGGCAGGGGTTTGTAACAACACACCTGTTTTGTGCTGGGAACGACGTTTTTGTAGTTCTGATGCGCTTTCCTTCCGCCCCACTTCCTCCCGTTTTTGCTCCCCAGTTCCTGCTCCCCAGCTCACTTTAGATTTCACAAATTGATTGGGTTCGCCTTGGAGTTTCAGCGACACATAGTTGGAGTGTGTGAAAAATTCAAGTCAGTTGAATTGCTACCTTTGTTGGGTTGCGCGGCTGGGTTAATTTTAAGTTTGAATGGCAGGCGACCTAGACCTAGTTGGACAATCTTTTCTTTGCTTTCCTTTGTGCAAACTGCCTTTTTCGAGGCAATAGAGCGACTACCTTGCTTTGGGCATGCAGTATGGCAGAGCAGCAAGCAGAAGAACAGCAATGGAGAAAATTGTTTTCTGATAAACAATGCCTCACGTTCGCAGCAAACACATGGTGATTTCGGATGTCTTTGTGATCTCTGCGATGCAAAATCGTGAAGGTGCAGTTTTCAACTCTGAATGTGCCATGGCAATTTCAGCTCGAAGAGGGTTTGTGCCCCTCAAAAAAGCACTGAACATACTTTCATCTCACTGATTCTCGGAAGGTGCAGGGTGCGTTCAGATCACCGGCAGATCGTGTGTTCGGCAGATCGCAGGCGTCCATTTTTCAAATAGAAGCGCCACGAAGTCGCTTCGTCGTTGCTGCTTGGGCATCCAAGAGTCATTGACTTGTGAGCCATGGAACTTTGCTCAGCATTGTCTGGAGCGCCTTTGTTGGTTGGGTGTCTACTCCAGCGTCTCCTGGTACCAATAATGGGTCGCTTCGGGGAATAGTTTTTTGCGTTTGACAGAAACACCGTTTTGACAGGCCTTTTTGGAAGGCCCCTTTGACACGTGGACATGCGTGAGAAAAGGTGTTCCCCACGAAATGTTGAGGATCTTTGCGGGTCTCCCATGGGATTGCCCAAATTCACTCGAAGTCGCATTTGATCTTTGTGCAAGGCAGATGCGACCTTGATGATGTGAGTTTCGCAGCGAGCCCTTCGATTTCAGATCTGAATTCGGTGCCTTGGTTTTTGGACGCCCCAGCCTCAAAATCGGAGGGAGGATGGGGAGGATGTTCGTTCGCCAAGGACTACACTGCCGATGTGTTCCTCAAGCTGCATGAAGCAACTTGGCTCTGATCTCTGGCAATGTGTGCTCTACGCAACCCCAAAAGCCGTGCATCCGTAGAAGTAGCAGGGTGAAGTTGCCATGTTGTTTTTCCAATGAACTGTCTGAGACTTAAGACCTGTCGTTTGGATTTGTTCTGCGTTTTGAATGCTCTTGGCCCCGAGGGAGAGCCTTATTCCATGATTCTTCAGGGGCATACTGGAGGAGAGTTTGAGAGTCCGAATCATCGAAGACTGAGCTGCACTTTGCTTTTCTTTGGTGGCCAATTGGCAGGACTTAGCCGCACTTAGTCCAACTTGATACGAATCTTGGAGCTGACAGTTTTCCGGTCAGAAGAGCATCATAATGCAACTTGAATGAATTTTCCAACTGGTTTGAAGCAATTTTGCAAGGATCATGTGGAGCTGCGGACCTTGCTGCACACCTGTGACATGATGCCCGTTGGATCCCCCAGACATTTTATCTAAAACCCGTCCGCATTTCTCGCTTGTCTCATCGCATTAGATGTGCTCCCTTGATTTTGCTTGCACCACTTTTTTTTTTTGCTTTTTTTTCCCAGTTTTGTTTGTTGATACATCTTGTTTGTTGGGTACTGTATCAAACAAACTGATACCCAAGCATGCACTTTTTGACATGCTATGACTACCTAAGGTTGGCCTACCACGATGCGTGGAGCGTATCGAGGGTGTGCAAAGACTGCAAAAGGCCTCCGCGCGGTGGCTCCCATTTGCCCGATCCCAAGCACTCCTAGCTCTCGAGGTGCACGTTTCACACGCAGGTATGGGGTTGTAAAGAGGCGTGACAGTTGTTCTGGTTTGCTTTGTCGATTGCGAGTCTTCCTTAGGGAAGGTTGGGTGATTATGTATTTCTGAATTTTGGTTGGTTGATTCAATAATATGTAAATACTCGTCAGTTGACACAACTTGTTTTGCCTGTTTATTGTGCTCTGAAGTATGCGACAGGTCCTCATGTTCCCTGGTGTTGCTGACTCCACCCTCACTACTGACAAAACTTTGGGCGATTTTGCCTCAAGATACCAAGGGTTGATCATCCGCAGATCGAGAGCAGAAGCAAACGAATGCAAGTAGGGCAACCAGAAAATGTTTCAGGAACATGGTGCCTCTGACAGCTTCACGCGGTTGAAACACCCTGTCAGAATTGCCCAAGGCCTATTTGAAGCGGTTCCATAGCTGCAGAAGATCTTACAGAGAATGTTTTGTTTTTCTTCACTTTTCCAGGAAACAAGCAGGTGCTTGAGAATCATAAGTTTGGACATTCATGTTAATGTCGATGGTCAAGTTTCGTGAGGTAACGTTCAGGGCACCGCGCACGGATGGGCTGCCGCTCACAGCTGATCGGATTGATCGAAGGGTTGATCGAAGGATCGGTCCAAGGATCTCGAAGGGTAGCGCATCCGTGCGCAAGATCACCGGAGCGGTCTGAAAGGATTTCCATTGGACCAGGGACGAAAGAGAGGTGTTTGTTTAATCCAAAGAGAGGTGTCTGCTTTTCAGAAACATGTCTCCAGACCTTGCAGACCTTCCAGACCGCTAGCTTGATGGAGAGGCTTTTTCGAAAACCCCGTACAGTTGAATGACGCACCTGGTCTAAATGCTCATCAATGGCGAACCATGTGTCGTCTTCAAGCACCTCGCTGAAACTGTCTTTTCTCGGTTGAAACCGTGAATTGCTTCGCATGAATTGCTGTGATCTGAGACACTGCACACTCGAAAAACACCCTTGCCCGAGCTGATCTGCGTGGCGCGATCCGAGCGGATTTGCGATGGTCCGTTCTGCGAGTCCGTTCACAGAGATTGGTGCAGCAATCCTCCGTTCTTCCTGCCAAAACGCACTTTAGCAGTTTATACAAAGTTGAGCTAACTTATAAGCATCAAAGGCTTTCCTTGGGAGGATTTGTGCCCCCCAATGTTTAGGACTTTAAATCGCAGGTCGTGTTTGGCGATGAAGAACTGCGACTCCACCACAGCCAATTTATGTGCTGATGGGACACACGAGTTGGAAATCATCTCATCTCAAATCACCGAGACGATTCACTGATGCTTTACCGCGTGTCACTCACCAGTGCTTGCCAAATTGCTCAACGTGCACAGAGACATCTCCTTTTGGACCTGAAAACATTGTGAAGAGTTGCAAAACCAGCCGAGGCGGTTGTGAGATCCCACGGCTTCCTTTAGGACAAAAGAGCCGCAATCAGACATTGTGGAGATTCATTCTTGGGCATGTACAGTTGACATGTCTAGAGAGTGGCAAGGTTGATGCTTACCAGATTCTGAAGAATAGAAGGACCAGGAAGAAAGATTTGGAACTGTGCGGGCTTGGTCACGACTGTGAGTTTTGTACTCTCGTTTTGACGCCTGCAGACAGGTTTGGGACCTGAGAGGGTCTTCGTGCAAGTTTAACCGGCACTCTCAAGTTGTTACATGGGAGGTTAAGCACGTTGTGAAGAGATGTTGATGTAATATGCCCTTGTGAAAGGTAGACACACGGTCGCGAAAGATTCGCAAAAGATTTCCTGAACTTTTCAAATGCGAACGCTTGCGAAAGCTTCTTTTTCGCTACCAGCAGACATTCATGTTTGGAATGACGTGCATGCAAGTGAAACACTGCATGTTTCATCTAGAATGTATCATGTAGAATGTAGAACAGCCCTCTCCGCAAAGGCTTGCGAAAGTTGGTTTGCACAGAATGCGGTGTGCGCAAGCAAGAATGCAAGCTGCACAAGTGTTGCGAAAGAGCTAGGAGAAAGAAGCATCCATTAGAACAAATTCTCGATAGGTTTTAAACAATGCTCATATGGCTAAAATTTTATCATGGAGGCCAGTGGGTCAACGCAACAGTTTAACCGGTGCATTTAGTAACGCACCCGTTTAAACGATGTTTTGGCAAAATGGGAACTGGAAGCTTGAGACCAAGCCAACGAATCACAACCATCAACAGTCTAGTCAGCCGTTCCTGTCAAAAGGTGTCGGGTAATCCGAAATAGATTTGATTCTGAGGCAATGAGACCGGCTAAGCCAAATAGATCCCGTTGTCATCCACTACAGTCCGTCCACTATTCAGGAATGTTCCGTTGAATTCTCGGAATAGGCCTAGAGGCCGGGCCTGGCCTAGGGGCATAGCTGGTGGTGCAAACCTTGATTGAACTTCAGAGCCGTTGGGCCCTGAATCTAGAATGGGTGACAAGGCCGTCAGAAACCGTGAAAACAGGGTGGCCGTGAAACAACTGTGAGTTGCAAATGGGCCTCGTCTGTTGGGAGGTGAAATGTGTCCATTACCCTAATGCACCAGTTTAAACAGTCCTTTGGACTTCGGGGTCATGGAGGGTCAGGATGGGTAGGTCTATATGGACCCAAATAATATCGTACAATCCTGTACC
Organism: Porites rus; assembly: GCA_964035705.1. Classification (NCBI taxonomy): domain Eukaryota; kingdom Metazoa; phylum Cnidaria; class Anthozoa; order Scleractinia; family Poritidae; genus Porites; species Porites rus. The sequence goes on from CAXIVM010000969.1 coordinate 10,074, forward strand.
ACGTCATCGGATGAAGTGTGGCCTTTGCTCGAACGTGCTCGTGAAGTCTGTCCTTTGGACATACGGTCTTAAAGCCACAAGGGAGATGATCAGAAGCAGTGTTCCCAGCTCTGGCATGGAAAGTACTGATCCTTGAGCTGCTCAGAATCAACTTCAGCTTAATTTCAGCTGCTGGTAAGACCAGCACCAGCCAACACTTCTTTCGAAAGTTGTCGCAACTTCACAAACTGCCAAAACTTTAAGTCGCAGGTCACGTTTGGCAATGAAGAACTGCCACTGCACCACAGCCAATTTATGTGCTGATGGGACACACGAGTTGGAGATCATCTCATCTCAAATCACCGAGACGATTCACTGATGCTTTACCGCGTGTCACTCACCAGTGCTTGCCAAATTGCTCAACGTGCACAGAGACATCTCCTTTTGGACCTGAAAACATTGTGAAGAGTTGCAAAACCAGCCGAGGCGGTTGTGAGATCCCACGGCTTCCTTTAGGACAAAAGAGCTGCAAGCAGACATTCTGGAGATTCTTTTTTGGGCATGAAAAGCTGGCATGTCTAGAGAGTGACAAGGTTGACGCTTACCAGATTCTGAAGAATAGAAGGACCAGGAAGAAAGATTTGGAACTGTGCGGGCTTGGTCACGACTGTGAGTTTTGTACTCTCGTTTTGACGCCTGCAGACAGGTTTGGGTCTCAAATGGAGATGATCGGAAGCAGTGTTCCCAGCTCTGGCAAGGAAAGTACTGATCCTTTAGCTGCTCAGAATCAACTTCATCTTAATTTCAGCTTCTGACACCAGTGCCACTCAACAGCTCTTCTCGAACAGGTTTCGACAGTTACGGCAGCCAAATGTTGGAAACACCTAGCGGACCTCGTGACCTCACCTGGGAGTTTGCTGGACCGTGAATTAATGTGTGAGCACATTTACTTGAAAATTGTGCAACATCTTGTGAGGTATTCCCAGGCTGGCGTTGATGTGGGCATGTGGGCTACTGATGCGCCAGCCGTTGGTCGGCGATTGGTCTTGTATTTGCTTCGACATAGAGCAATACCCAGCATTCTCAACATTGTGTTTCTTGTGCATTTATCCGTAAATTGACATCTGTGGTCAGTCCACAATTATGCCGTGATTGGCTGGTGAGTCCGCGACCGCCTTATGTAGACCTTTGCCCGCTTTTGCCTTGTTTTGCCATGTCACGTTCCAGAATGTTGTGATTCCCACCAGTCTAAAGAAGCTACTAGGAACAAGGTGCCTTACTAGTAGCAACAAGTGCCTTACTAGTAGTAACAAGAAGCTATTAGGAACAAGTGCATCGCTTCTAGTAACAAGGTGCCTTACAGCTTATCCGATGTCTCGAACATTGCCACATGATTGGCTCTTGTGGGACAGCCATTGGAACACGAAAGATTGTTTAGGACACTGCCCACCTGCCAGATAACACCTGCCAGGTAACCTTGCCTTATCTAATCAATTTTATCATCCTGCTCAGCTGTCCGCGTGGGTGTCAAATGCCTGTTAAGATCAGCCCAAGCCTCAACATGAGCCAGTGTGCTTTGTGATACCAGTCGCACATTGGTTGCTTTTTGCTTGGCAAACGGAACTTGTAACTTGTCACTGCTCTGTCGAAGGGCACCACACACTCAACAAAACGTCATCTATCGCCGAAGGGGTGGGTCACCATCCCTGCCCACCCTTCAGGGTGATGCCCTGCAGCAAAATCGAAACAGTTGGTCCACAGCCAACGTGTGATCATCCAGGTGCCCCGTGCCCTTCAATGATGAAGCTTGGGTACATTGGGTTTGGTCCTAGTTACAGAACAAGCTTACGTAAAGTTGCCCCAAGCCTTTCATCTGGCAAGCTAAAACGTGTCACACTGAATATATTTTGGATAAAACAAGACAAGACCTGTACTCAAGTGCCGAGATAAAGGCATCGAACCACCTCCGACAGGAAGCTTACAGTTGTATCATGTGCGGAGGTATATAAATCTCAACAGGAATCGCATTGGCTGTACACCTCGGGGGTCATAGCGAACGGAAACCCAAACAGCAAGCAACAAGGTTGATTCAAAGCGGTATATTGCGACGATGTAGCTGTCTCGATCCTACCAGACCCTTGTCAGAGAAGTCGTCCAGAAATTGTCTGAGCCTCACTCTCGGCCCGGGACAGGATTCGGACAACCTTGGTGCTGTGTTCAGAATGCCGTCTGGAAAACGCGTCAGGTCCATGTACCTAGCAGGACATTTTTGATCATTTTTGCTAAGCAGCGCAAACACAACGTACCCGCAGTAAGGACACAGGCTGTTGCGCATACCTGGCACTCTTTTTTGCCCGTGACAGCTTTTGCACTTGTCGTGCGCCTCCTGCTTCGATTGCGGAGCATTCACTCTACAAGCCACAATGAAAATGTTATAAGCCTTGCAGTGCCACAGGCAGTTGCGTTCTGCAACCGCAACAGCTTGTTCGCTCGTAGTAGCAGGACGCTTCTTCACCGGCGACAGCTTTTGCGTTGGTAGAGTTCTACGCGCGTGTTTGCCACGACAAGCAGTTGCGTGTACGTAGCAGGTCATCTCATCTGCACAGCAGCATTCTCAATTGCGCCGCTGGTAAGAAGCAGTCTTTCTACGCAGCGGAAATTAAGTCGTATGCGGGCAGGCCACACGCAGCTGCGCATGACCAGCAGGACGTTTCTGCGCCGGCAACAGCTTTTGCACACCTTTTATGCACCAAATGAAAGGGCTAAGTTAGACGTGGGGCAATGCCACGGGCAATGGCGGGTGCTTAGCAGGGCACGGCGGCAGTTTGTTTGCTTGTGGTGGTGCCATTTGTCACCGCTACGAAGCAATCTTTCTTTTTGTGGTGTGCGTCCTGCCCTCATTGCGAAACACTTTCTACACGCAATGGACACATTTTCTACGCGCAGCAATGACACAGGCAGTTGCGTGCACCTAGCAGGGCGTTCCTGGACCGACAGCTTTTGTGCTTGTAGTGTGACTCCTGCCCTTGTCGCGGAGCATTCTTTCTACACACCATAAAGCTGGCCTGTACGCAGCACTGGAACAGGGGTGTGAGGTGTGCATGCACTTAGCAGGGTTTCTGCACCAGCAAACAACTTATGCACTACAAGTGCATCTTGTGGCAAAGCGTTTAGTCTACGCGGCGCTAAACGCGTTTTATACGCAGCAAGGCGACACGCTCTTGCACTTGTGGTGTGCTTTCTGCCTGAATTACCATTCACATCCATTCACTTGTACGGCAGTAGTACTTCGTAAGACCAACAGTGAGGCAGGGGTTTGTAACAACACACCTGTCTTGTGCTGGGAACGACGTTTTTGTAGTTCTGATGCGCTTTCCTTCCGCCCCACTTCCTCCCGTTTTTGCTCCCCAGTTCCTGCTCCCCAGCTCACTTTAGATTTCACAAATTGATTGGGTTCGCCTTGGAGTTTCAGCGACACATAGTTGGAGTGTGTGAAAAATTCAAGTCAGTTGAATTGCTACCTTTGTTGGGTTGCGCGGCTGGGTTAATTTTAAGTTTGAATGGCAGGCGACCTAGACCTAGTTGGACAATCTTTTCTTTGCTCTCCTTTGTGCAAACTGCCTTTTTCGAGGCAATAGAGCGACTACCTTGCTTTGGGCATGCAGTATGGCAGAGCAGCAAGCAGAAGAACAGCAATGGAGAAAATTGTTTTCTGATAAACAATGCCTCACGTTCGCAGCAAACACATGGTGATTTCGGATGTCTTTGTGATCTCTGCGATGCAAAATCGTGAAGGTGCAGTTTTCAACTCTGAATGTGCCATGGCAATTTCAGCTCGAAGAGGGTTTGTGCCCCTCAAAAAAGCACTGAACATACTTTCATCTCACTGATTCTCGGAAGGTGCAGGGTGCGTTCAGATCACCGGCAGATCGTGTGTTCGGCAGATCGCAGGCGTCCATTTTTCAAATAGAAGCGCCACGAAGTCGCTTCGTCGTTGCTGCTTGGGCATCCAAGAGTCATTGACTTGTGAGCCATGGAACTTTGCTCAGCATTGTCTGGAGCGCCTTTGTTGGTTGGGTGTCTACTCCAGCGTCTCCTGGTACCAATAATGGGTCGCTTCGGGGAATAGTTTTTTGCGTTTGACAGAAACACCGTTTTGACAGGCCTTTTTGGAAGGCCCCTTTGACACGTGGACATGCGTGAGAAAAGGTGTTCCCCACGAAATGTTGAGGATCTTTGCGGGTCTCCCATGGGATTGCCCAAATTCACTCGAAGTCGCATTTGATCTTTGTGCAAGGCAGATGCGACCTTGATGATGTGAGTTTCGCAGCGAGCCCTTCGATTTCAGATCTGAATTCGGTGCCTTGGTTTTTGGACGCCCCAGCCTCAAAATCGGAGGGAGGATGGGGAGGATGTTCGTTCGCCAAGAACTACACTGCCGATGTGTTCCTCAAGCTGCATGAAGCAACTTGGCTCTGATCTCTGGCAATGTGTGCTCTACGCAACCCCAAAAGCCGTGCATCCGTAGAAGTAGCAGGGTGAAGTTGCCATGTTGTTTTTCCAATGAACTGTTTGAGACTTAAGACCTGTCGTTTGGATTTGTTCTGCGTTTTGAATGCTCTTGGCCCCGAGGGAGAGCCTTATTCCATGATTCTTCAGGGGCATACTGGAGGAGAGTTTGAGAGTCCGAATCATCGAAGACTGAGCTGCACTTTGCTTTTCTTTGGTGGCCAATTGGCAGGACTTAGCCGCACTTAGTCCAACTTGATACGAATCTTGGAGCTGACAGTTTTCCGGTCAGAAGAGCATCATAATGCAACTTGAATGAATTTTCCAACTGGTTTGAAGCAATTTTGCAAGGATCATGTGGAGCTGCGGACCTTGCTGCACACCTGTGACATGATGCCCGTTGGATCCCCCAGACATTTTATCTAAAACCCGTCCGCATTTCTCGCTTGTCTCATCGCATTAGATGTGCTCCCTTGATTTTGCTTGCACCACTTTTTTTTTTGCTTTTTTTTTCCCAGTTTTGTTTGTTGATACATCTTGTTTGTTGGGTACTGTATCAAACAAACTGATACCCAAGCATGCACTTTTTGACATGCTATGACTACCTAAGGTTGGCCTACCACGATGCGTGGAGCGTATCGAGGGTGTGCAAAGACTGCAAAAGGCCTCCGCGCGGTGGCTCCCATTTGCCCGATCCCAAGCACTCCTAGCTCTCGAGGTGCACGTTTCACACGCAGGTATGGGGTTGTAAAGAGGCGTGACAGTTGTTCTGGTTTGCTTTGTCGATTGCGAGTCTTCCTTAGGGAAGGTTGGGTGATTATGTATTTCTGAATTTTGGTTGGTTGATTCAATAATATGTAAATACTCGTCAGTTGACACAACTTGTTTTGCCTGTTTATTGTGCTCTGAAGTATGCGACAGGTCCTCATGTTCCCTGGTGTTGCTGACTCCACCCTCACTACTGACAAAACTTTGGGCGATTTTGCCTCAAGATACCAAGGGTTGATCATCCGCAGATCGAGAGCAGAAGCAAACGAATGCAAGTAGGGCAACCAGAAAATGTTTCAGGAACATGGTGCCTCTGACAGCTTCACGCGGTTGAAACACCCTGTCAGAATTGCCCAAGGCCTATTTGAAGCGGTTCCATAGCTGCAGAAGATCTTACAGAGAATGTTTTGTTTTTCTTCACTTTTCCAGGAAACAAGCAGGTGCTTGAGAATCATAAGTTTGGACATTCATGTTAATGTCGATGGTCAAGTTTCGTGAGGTAACGTTCAGGGCACCGCGCACGGATGGGCTGCCGCTCACAGCTGATCGGATTGATCGAAGGGTTGATCGAAGGATCGGTCCAAGGATCTCGAAGGGTAGCGCATCCGTGCGCAAGATCACCGGAGCGGTCTGAAAGGATTTCCATTGGACCAGGGACGAAAGAGAGGTGTTTGTTTAATCCAAAGAGAGGTGTCTGCTTTTCAGAAACATGTCTCCAGACCTTGCAGACCTTCCAGACCGCTAGCTTGATGGAGAGGCTTTTTCGAAAACCCCGTACAGTTGAATGACGCACCTGGTCTAAATGCTCATCAATGGCGAACCATGTGTCGTCTTCAAGCACCTCGCTGAAACTGTCTTTTCTCGGTTGAAACCGTGAATTGCTTCGCATGAATTGCTGTGATCTGAGACACTGCACACTCGAAAAACACCCTTGCCCGAGCTGATCTGCGTGGCGCGATCCGAGCGGATTTGCGATGGTCCGTTCTGCGAGTCCGTTCACAGAGATTGGTGCAGCAATCCTCCGTTCTTCCTGCCAAAACGCACTTTAGCAGTTTATACAAAGTTGAGCTAACTTATAAGCATCAAAGGCTTTCCTTGGGAGGATTTGTGCCCCCCAATGTTTAGGACTTTAAATCGCAGGTCGTGTTTGGCGATGAAGAACTGCGACTCCACCACAGCCAATTTATGTGCTGATGGGACACACGAGTTGGAAATCATCTCATCTCAAATCACCGAGACGATTCACTGATGCTTTACCGCGTGTCACTCACCAGTGCTTGCCAAATTGCTCAACGTGCACAGAGACATCTCCTTTTGGACCTGAAAACATTGTGAAGAGTTGCAAAACCAGCCGAGGCGGTTGTGAGATCCCACGGCTTCCTTTAGGACAAAAGAGCCGCAATCAGACATTGTGGAGATTCATTCTTGGGCATGTACAGTTGACATGTCTAGAGAGTGGCAAGGTTGATGCTTACCAGATTCTGAAGAATAGAAGGACCAGGAAGAAAGATTTGGAACTGTGCGGGCTTGGTCACGACTGTGAGTTTTGTACTCTCGTTTTGACGCCTGCAGACAGGTTTGGGACCTGAGAGGGTCTTCGTGCAAGTTTAACCGGCACTCTCAAGTTGTTACATGGGAGGTTAAGCACGTTGTGAAGAGATGTTGATGTAATATGCCCTTGTGAAAGGTAGACACACGGTCGCGAAAGATTCGCAAAAGATTTCCTGAACTTTTCAAATGCGAACGCTTGCGAAAGCTTCTTTTTCGCTACCAGCAGACATTCATGTTTGGAATGACGTGCATGCAAGTGAAACACTGCATGTTTCATCTAGAATGTATCATGTAGAATGTAGAACAGCCCTCTCCGCAAAGGCTTGCGAAAGTTGGTTTGCACAGAATGCGGTGTGCGCAAGCAAGAATGCAAGCTGCACAAGTGTTGCGAAAGAGCTAGGAGAAAGAAGCATCCATTAGAACAAATTCTCGATAGGTTTTAAACAATGCTCATATGGCTAAAATTTTATCATGGAGGCCAGTGGGTCAACGCAACAGTTTAACCGGTGCATTTAGTAACGCACCCGTTTAAACGATGTTTTGGCAAAATGGGAACTGGAAGCTTGAGACCAAGCCAACGAATCACAACCATCAACAGTCTAGTCAGCCGTTCCTGTCAAAAGGTGTCGGGTAATCCGAAATAGATTTGATTCTGAGGCAATGAGACCGGCTAAGCCAAATAGATCCCGTTGTCATCCACTACAGTCCGTCCACTATTCAGGAATGTTCCGTTGAATTCTCGGAATAGGCCTAGAGGCCGGGCCTGGCCTAGGGGCATAGCTGGTGGTGCAAACCTTGATTGAACTTCAGAGCCGTTGGGCCCTGAATCTAGAATGGGTGACAAGGCCGTCAGAAACCGTGAAAACAGGGTGGCCGTGAAACAACTGTGAGTTGCAAATGGGCCTCGTCTGTTGGGAGGTGAAATGTGTCCATTACCCTAATGCACCAGTTTAAACAGTCCTTTGGACTTCGGGGTCATGGAGGGTCAGGATGGGTAGGTCTATATGGACCCAAATAATATCGTACAATCCTGTACCACGTCATCGGATGAAGTGTGGCCTTTGCTCGAACGTGCTCGTGAAGTCTGTCCTTTGGACATACGGTCTTAAAGCCACAAGGGAGATGATCAGAAGCAGTGTTCCCAGCTCTGGCATGGAAAGTACTGATCCTTGAGCTGCTCAGAATCAACTTCAGCTTAATTTCAGCTGCTGGTAAGACCAGCACCAGCCAACACTTCTTTCGAAAGTTGTCGCAACTTCACAAACTGCCAAAACTTTAAGTCGCAGGTCACGTTTGGCAATGAAGAACTGCCACTGCACCACAGCCAATTTATGTGCTGATGGGACACACGAGTTGGAGATCATCTCATCTCAAATCACCGAGACGATTCACTGATGCTTTACCGCGTGTCACTCACCAGTGCTTGCCAAATTGCTCAACGTGCACAGAGACATCTCCTTTTGGACCTGAAAACATTGTGAAGAGTTGCAAAACCAGCCGAGGCGGTTGTGAGATCCCACGGCTTCCTTTAGGACAAAAGAGCTGCAAGCAGACATTCTAGAGATTCTTTTTTGGGCATGAAAAGCTGGCATGTCTAGAGAGTGACAAGGTTGACGCTTACCAGATTCTGAAGAATAGAAGGACCAGGAAGAAAGATTTGGAACTGTGCGGGCTTGGTCACGACTGTGAGTTTTGTACTCTCGTTTTGACGCCTGCAGACAGGTTTGGGTCTTAAAGGGAGATGATCGGAAGCAGTGTTCCCAGCTCTGGCAAGGAAAGTACTGATCCTTTAGCTGCTCAGAATCAACTTCATCTTAATTTCAGCTTCTGACACCAGTGCCACTCAACAGCTCTTCTCGAACAGGTTTCGACAGTTACGGCAGCCAAATGTTGGAAACACCTAGCGGACCTCGTGACCTCACCTGGGAGTTTGCTGGACCGTGAATTAATGTGTGAGCACATTTACTTGAAAATTGTGCAACATCTTGTGAGGTATTCCCAGGCTGGCGTTGATGTGGGCATGTGGGCTACTGATGCGCCAGCCGTTGGTCGGCGATTGGTCTTGTATTTGCTTCGACATAGAGCAATACCCAGCATTCTCAACATTGTGTTTCTTGTGCATTTATCCGTAAATTGACATCTGTGGTCAGTCCACAATTATGCCGTGATTGGCTGGTGAGTCCGCGACCGCCTTATGTAGACCTTTGCCCGCTTTTGCCTTGTTTTGCCATGTCACGTTCCAGAATGTTGTGATTCCCACCAGTCTAAAGAAGCTACTAGGAACAAGGTGCCTTACTAGTAGCAACAAGTGCCTTACTAGTAGTAACAAGAAGCTATTAGGAACAAGTGCATCGCTTCTAGTAACAAGGTGCCTTACAGCTTATCCGATGTCTCGAACATTGCCACATGATTGGCTCTTGTGGGACAGCCATTGGAACACGAAAGATTGTTTAGGACACTGCCCACCTGCCAGATAACACCTGCCAGGTAACCTTGCCTTATCTAATCAATTTTATCATCCTGCTCAGCTGTCCGCGTGGGTGTCAAATGCCTGTTAAGATCTCCGAGACTAAATAGATTGTGTCGGCCGGACAGATAGGTGGGTGATGAGGATGCTTTGACCCGGAGCTTGAGGTTGAAGCAAGCAGAATGGGAAAAAGCAGCAGAGCACAGGCTAAGGTAGTTAAGGAATCAGGCGCTTCAGATACTTGGCGCCCTTAGTAGAGACCAGCAATGTGGTTTCTTTCTCGCCGAATCTGAGTGACGCTTTTGGAGTCTCTGGGCAAGATGTGCTCCATCAATAATTAGAGCTGAAAGGCTCACAGGATTTCGCTTTAAGTATTGCCTTGTTTTGCCATGTCACGATCCAGCCTGAATGTTGTGATTACCACCAGCCTACATAAAAAATATCTATCTGATGATTCGATAAGAGCCCCATGATTGGCTTTCGTGGGAGACATCCCGTAGACACCCCAGCATTTCCGATCGCCGTTGGCACTGGAGGTTCAACGTGGCTGTGCAAGAATTGTGTATTTGTCAGGTGCAAGGTTGGCCTGTACTATTGGAAGAGGATTCTTCAAACTGTGCCTTCTACGTAAGAGAAAGGTCTGCGCGAAACTGCTAGATTGTAAACCTAGCCTTTTCCTGCTGCTAGCCTTTTCTGCCAGGACATCCAGTGATTTTGACCTCTCTGCTGATCGACCACTTGAAGATGACTCGATTTCCAGTATAAGTCATGCAGTCGATGTTTACCGCGACCCGGCAACTGCCTGTCCTTGCCAAGTCGCCTGACCCGGCGAATCAATCCGAATGGAAGAGGTGACAGTGCCGGCTGGGCCACCGCCTGGGCTTCCGGCTGGGCCGCCGGCTGTGAAGTCCGTCAATTGGTGAAGTCGGTCCAAAGCGGTGCCGCCTGAAGGGCAAGTTTTGGGGGGAACACGGCTTTGCTTGGCTCGACTGGGAGCTTTGCGACTTGCAACTCCTCACAAAAGCTCGAGTGGGTCGGAACCTGAAGCGGGGAGTCTATGAGGGAGCAAGGATGTGGAACTTGACACAAGCTCTCATCCTTAGCGGCTTCTGGCCTGCCGAAGACTTAACCTCCACAGCAGTCTGCAGAAATAGGCATCGGCGTAGGCATATCTTGACGCTTGTGCGGTTGTGACTGCATCATGACAGATTCTGCTTGTCGTGGCCTAAGAAAGCTACAGAACCAGCTACGCTGAGAGTTTAATTGGTAGTGATTTTGGGTGGTCAGGAATGCTTGGCTCGTTGGAAGATGCAATGCAAGCCCCCTGGTCATAACAACACGACTGAAACGTGTCTCATCTCCATTTGTTGTAACGGTTGCAGTCCAACGATTTGTATGTCAGTTTCATGGATGGCAGACGTGTTTCTTGTTCGGCCTTCATGTTCGGCCTTCAGGCTGCCCACGAAGGAGGTGTACAGTACCCTGGATGGAGTTGCCTGCTGGGTGACACATGCTGTTCTCAACAAGGCTTCTCCGAATGGGGCCTGCTTCTGTTAAGCTGCATGAGCATGCTCGACTGATATCACAGCCTTTTTGGTTCGATTGGCCCGTGAACAGGTTTTTCCAGGACAGGGTGTTAGCACCACGCCGGTCTTGGAAAATGGCTTTGTTATGCTTCTACCAATCTGGGTGAACAATATATTCTCATCAAGCATGGTGTACCAACAGGCAGTGTCCTCCAGCTTGGCCAGAGGGTCGCGAGGTTGCATTTTCGCCTCTAACCCCCTTCCAACTCTCTTTTCACTGGCTCCTCATTTGTCGCTTGCCTCTTCTCTCTCTTTGCGCTCTTTCTCCTCCCGGTGCAAGTCTGTCTCACCGGTCCTTCGAGGCCCGAGCTGTGACGTTCCAATCTCTGTGACCTATTTGGGTCTACTCCTGCGCTGCCGGGGTTGACGACTTGTCAGAGGAAACAAAGAGGCTCGGAGGACTGCACACAGGAGTGTTGCTGCATGTGTGCAAGCATTAATCTGGGCCAGGTGATTCCATGCACGGTCTCGCAAAGTAAAGTGCATTTGTCCCTACAGGGCATGTCTTGTGCGCATTTTGCCTGACTTTTGTCAGCCAGGCTCTTTTGGAGCGAAACAAAGAGTGCCACTCGACCAGTTGGCCAAAGGCCTGGGTGGCCTGGACTGCATTGATGGTGGAATGGCTTCGTGGGACTGTCTGGACTTGCTGGAGCACAACAAATATGGCACCAGGTGATTGATCGTCATTCGCTTTTGCCGGTGATTGATCCTCATATCACAACTTTGCGGCCAAGACGTTTGCTTCTGCATTCTCGAGGGCGACCTGCTTCAGTCGTGTCTGTCAATTGTCTGCTGCGTGCAGAGTGTGTGCACTGCCTGGTGTGTTTGGTCAAATTTCTAGACTGCCAGACCGCTCAATTGATGAGAATATTTTTGGAACAGTGAGCACCAGCTCTGTGAAGAGATGGGCCGATACAAGCACATGACACACTGTGTGACACTGTTTGCGGCCCACCAGCAAGTCAATGTGGCTCTGATCGCTCCATGCTGCATGAGTGAGCGACCCAGACCTGCACAGCCTAGACCTTCAGCAGTTTTGGAAGTCGTGTGCAGCTTAGCAGAAGCAGGATTCGCACACTACCTGGTGCATTTTCTCAAATTCCTCACTTAAATTTCATGATGTGCAGAAGGCAGGTCTGATGGCAGATCGGTTGCAGATCTGACCAAGACGATTTCTCCCCAACGAGGCTTGTCTCGCTGAGGTGTGCGGCGCATGCGGCGCCTGTTCGGGGGCTCTGTTTGAAGCTTTGGTCGTACACGGCGGTCAACACGATCAGCTCGTCCAGTCCATCAAAGGAGTAGATGTAGCATTAGCAATTGTTTTATGCCCAGTGATTGGCGGCAACCCAACTGCCCCAAAAAGAGCGCCCTCCCCTCAGTGCTGCAGTCCTACTCGACGCTCTAATTGAAAGGGTATATGTTTGGATCGTTTGACTGAGGGTAATCTGCTTTTGCGGCACCTCCAAACGTTGTTGCACTATACCATGTGACACAATTGGGACGTCCGTCCAGGTTTTCAGATGCTTTCGATGGCCCACGGGTTCGTTGGTCTTCCGTTTCGTCCAAATGTGTTGTGCTGTCTCCAAGCACTGTAGCTCAAAGGTGGATGAAGTTGCAAGGCTGTCTGACTGTAGCATCTTGTTTACTTCTCCTGGATATGTCCTTATGTGGGAAATGTGAGCCAAGTGCAAGATCGTCTAGCCCACGAAGATCTGACTAGTGACTAGTTTCCACACTGTGCAAGTCAAGAAGTGACGTCTGCCAAGCCTGTCCTGGCCCACAAAAGTTGAAATTGCACTCGTCGTGTCTGGTCAGCTTCTTGTCATTGTCTCAGACTGGAACATCAACTCACCGTGGTCAGTAGAATTGCAGTAGCATGCAGTAGCCTTTCTCTTGATGTGCCCTTGCCTGGCCTTGCCAGTAGATCTGGGGCAGGCTGTACAAGAGTTATCTATGTGGAGGAAGAGCTGTAACGTTGTGGGAATTCAGCTGTCAGAGCTTTGACTTTTGGTTCCAAGGCACGATAGGAGCAGCCTCAAGCAGCGATGCTGCACTCTTCGAATCTGATTTCCGTGGAATTTGCAGGAGGAAGAGCAGCTCTAAAAAGGTCACACAAAGGAGAGACCTTCACGTGCACTGTCAACAAAGGTGCTTGTTGGGTCCTCGCTGTGCTTTTTGCCCTGCAAGCGAAGAACCATATCCCTCTTGCAGGTCGAAGATCACACAATCCACGCCTAGGCTTCAATCTTTGCATGTTCCGAACCTGTCCCCAGACTCGGAGTCAGCGTAGCCAAGATCCATGTTCATGCTGCCGCCGGTTCTGCTTCACTCAGGTCGCAAAAAGCCGAGCTCTGGTCAGACCAAAGTTTGCAGCAAGGGCATTCTGCCACGTGACACGATCTGGACGTTGGTCAAGGATTTCAGATGCTTTCCATGGCGCACAGCGCCCACGGGTGGACCGAAGGTCTTCCGTTTCATCCAAATGTGTTGTGCCGCCTTCGAGCACTGTAGCTGAACTGAAGGTGGACTTTTGCAAAGACCTTGTAGCATCCTGCTTTCTTTCCGTGGACATGCCTGTGTGATCCCATGTGTCCATCCCTCACCTTGCTGAAATTTGAGCATCACATTCCCTCGACAGCACAAGCTTGGACCAGATTCTGCCCAGGCCGCAGTCTCCCTCTGGTGAGGAATCGTTCAGATGCGCATGTTGCGCTGACCAAAGGGCTCTGCTATGCTGGTTAACGCAGGTGTAGAGGTTGTCTCGCTAGGGCCCAAGCTCACTTGAAATGCTGCTGTTGAAAAAGTTTAGACCCCAAGTTCGGACTGCTTGGGCGGGGAGAAGCCGTCGAAGCCGTGGTCGAAGCTGTTCTAGAAGCTCCTTTAGAGCAGCACTCTGTGCTTTCTCTTTTCGAGGACCTTAAGACCCAAGGATTGAAATCTTTGGTCCCAGTCCTCGACCCAGTCCTGATCATGAAGTGGACGCTGCTTGCAGTGCTGCAAGCGGCAAGAATTGCTGGCATTGGGCTGGCTTGAAGTGACCCAGAGGACAAAGAATGCTCGCAAAAGCTTTCCCTTGGGTTGACACAAGACCCCTTTCAGAAAGAACTGGGTTGCTTGAGAAAGAGCCCTTTGGGCAGAGCTCTTTGACTGAGACTTCGACAACCGGGGGCGCTGCTCATCAGGGAGCCCGAGCTCGAAAACGGGCACTGAGAAGCCACGGCCGTCTCAAGTTCTTCTCCCGATGGAATGCCGTTGGAATGCTGCTCCTCCGTCGGTCCAATGGCTAAAGAGGCTACAGAAAGAGAACCGCCGGGTGCAAAACAGATGGACCAGTTTGCAGACGAGTCCTCAGATCAGTTGTCGGAAACGGGCTGAAGGGGCACGATTCAGCTTTGCCCACATCAGACTTGAACCGGTGTTGCATGGACAAGATGGGTCATAACTGTGTTAACTACTGCAAATCTGTCCAATTTGAGGCTGGCCCACGCGATTCCGAGGGTTCAAAGAAGTGCTAATCGAAAGGGCTGGAGCCCAGGGGTGACATTTCGTTTATACCACACAGCGGTCTTCTCTGCTACAAAGGGCTCCATGTCCAGATCCAACGTTCAAGCTTGGCAAGTTCAAGAGAATCCATTTCAGATGCAATTTCCGAGGTCATTTCATTTTTGCAGTTCTGATTCAGTCTGATCACCGCTTCCAAAGTGGAGATAGCCACAGGGCCTCACTCAGAGATGCGTTCCGGAGGGGCTTGGGTCCTTTCGGTCGATGCTTGTCGTTCCGGCCGGACAACACCATTTTGAGCTGACCATCAGGCCTGCAATCCTTCTCCCCGGGCGACGCCAAGAGCACAGGCACTGCCAGTGTACTGCCAGTGCGATATCCAAGAAGGGACTGTCAGCCTTCTAGGATGGAGGACATCCCTTCTACGTTGGAAGCCATCATCAGGTTGAAGGCCATCGCTTCTAGGTAGGTAGAAGGGCCTATCTCAGCCTTCATCTTCCTTGTTCATCTTCGCCGCCTTAGGGTGACCAGGTCCAGTCTCCGCTCAGCCCTGAAGAGAGCTTGGAAGCCAATCCTCAAAGCACATGATCCACAGCTTGCGAAGCGATGCGAAGATGGTCCGGCAACAAAACCAGATCTAAGATCTTCAGGTTCTCGAACATTTTGAAGCTTTTCATGAAGATTCATATGCCCAAACTGGTCGAGCTGGATTCTGCATGACATCGTCACGTACCGAAGTATGCCAGCAACGATGGTGAAGATTCTTGATGGGCAAAAGCTCAGACATCTTTCTTTCCGATCTTTTTCCAATGGATCGACACGATCAGTCAGGGTTGTTCGGAATTCCAGCTTTTGAAGTACCACCAGTGAGCA
Organism: Porites rus; assembly: GCA_964035705.1. Lineage (NCBI taxonomy): Eukaryota > Metazoa > Cnidaria > Anthozoa > Scleractinia > Poritidae > Porites > Porites rus. The sequence continues at coordinate 25,308 of CAXIVM010000969.1, forward strand.
AGCGAGTAGTTAAATTTATAGACATGATTGACATGATTAGCGAACCAAATGTTTGCGAAGGCATTTGTGTGATACATTATGTGTGGCGAAGACTCGCGAAGCCTCTGGCGTAGGCTCTTGGATTCACACAGGTGAAGCCAATTCGTGAAGGCTAACTTGAAATGTATATGAAAGGCAGCAAAACCGATTTGTGAAACCAATCCACGAAGCCATCGGTGTTGTGCGAAGCCTCGCGAAGCCACTTTTCCACAGATTCTGACCCTGCGAACCCCCCAGCATAGGCAACCCAGCAGTGTATAATAGGCACTTTTCCTTTTAAGCAAACACGACTGAAGTGAGACCCGTGAGAGATCGAACGACTTGACCCGGAAAAAGCTCATAGGCTCCCCTTGTCGCTGCAGTTGACATGCTCAGCTGCCCAAGTGTGCCAAGGGCCCCGAAGAGCGCTCTCAACCTTTCACGCCTCGCCCCGACAGGCAGCCCGCGTCGTCCGCTTCGTCCGCATCGTCCGACGTGTTGTCTGTGGGCCTTTCCAGTGAGGCGGCCGAGCCGTGGACGAGCTGCGTTGTGTTTGTTGCACGGTGGACATTGATGAAATCCTTGAGAGCCCTTGCAATGAACGCGTCTCTCTTCCAGGTGTGTCTGTCACCGGACCTTCAGTGGTCACTTTCAGGTCTTTCTTGGATCTCTCAGAAGGCGACACATAATGTTGAGCTGTGCGAATTCCAAGTCGAGATGGCACAATAGATGTTTTAACTGTACTGCATATCGAAGAGTAGTGCCGTAGGGCTTGTGGCGTGAGCCGAAGGCAGAACAGTTGGCGATCTCCTCAATGAAGGCAACCATAGACTGTCTGGTCTGGAGCGAAAAAAGCTCTAAAAGATGCATAATGCAGTCTTGCAAACAGATGCTTGACATAGGGATGATCGGGCAACGACCACTTGTTCCGAAAGTCGCTGCCACCCAGGCTGCTTTGCAGGACACACCATGTGCCTCATGCCGCCGTGGTTCTGCTGTTTGTTACTAGTAGCTTCTTGCTCCTTGTAGTAATGCCAGGAGCTACTAGTAGCGTCCTTGATACTAATAGCGATGCCCTTGCTACTAGTAGCGATGCCTGCACGCATTTTTTCATGTCAAGCTTCAAAGCCATACTGCGCACTCCAAGCTAGCTTGACAACTGGCCATGAAACGCGCCAATCTGTGGCCTCATCCCTAAACATGGATTTGTGTGCAGACTTGCTGACCCTGTTTGTCATTTGTTCCTGCTCTGACATTTTGGTTGCTTTAAGCAACCATCACACCCAGGCTCGAATGAAAGATCTTCGCATTGTTTCAGACCCAATTTTTCAGCTCAAAGTTGCTCGATGGGAGTGCTCGCCACTTACGAGATTCCCGACACTTTGCAGATCTGCTGTGAGCTTGGAAAGAAGCACTGAAGCAGATCAGCGATACGGCGGTGGATCAACCATGATGTCGTCCAGCTATTTGTCATGCATTCAGTCCCCAGAAGTGCAAACTGCAATACTATGCGAGGTGCATGTCTCAGAAGGTGGCTCCCAAAATGTCTAGTTTCTAGCTGAGCGCCTCCATCCCTCCAATCTACTTGACAAGTCGCCTGTAGAATTTCGCTATTGCATCGCATTGCCCTGTCAAAACTTAATCACCATGGATCTACTCACAACAAAGAATCTGTTTCCAGTTTCGAGCCAATCATGCAGGATCATGCAATCGTGTTCGGATTTACAGCACTGCTAGTCGCCTGTGCAAATCAAGTCAGTTGTAACTCATTCCTGGTCCTCATGGGTTTATGAATGCAACTCATGACATGATTTTGTTCTTTGACCCTGTAGCCTATAGCCATTTGGGGCTATGGCAACCAAAACCTTTGGGCTGTTCCTTTGAACCAGCCCCGCAGCAAAGGTCACTCATCCTTGGCCACTAAGACGACCGCAAAGCCAAAGTGGTTTTCAATCGCCACAGGGCCGAGCTGTTTGGAACCCACGAGCTCAAAACGTATGCCACGACTGACTGAAATAACACGTTGCTGCTTTTGCGTTTCTGCTTCGATGGCGAGTTCCGACTCGGAGTTCCTTTTTGGGCTCCTTGGGGGCGAACACCGGGACTGGCCAGACACGGACTGGTCTGGCCGGTTTGCTTTGAAAGCACGTTCTCGCTGGCCGGGCACGGAGTGGGTTGTGTGTTCTTGGATTCTGTCCACTCAGCTGCCTTAAAGGTTTCAGTGTCCTAGATGAATCAAAGCTCACTGGAAGTCTGGCAAGTCTGGGTAAGCTTGGCCCTTGCATGCATCAAATGCTAAAGCCTTGCCTTTGGATGCATGGAACAGATACTGCCACACTTTCACGAACACATCAGCAGCTACAAGCAGATAGCGAGCTGTGAACAAGTCCTCAATTAAAGCCCACAGCATGCAATTTTGGTGCCGCACTTGTTTGCTCTGCTAACTTGCAGAGCCATTGGTTGACAGGGTCGAACGCAATTGTGAAGTGAGATTTTCCCAAGTCCTTGCCACTTGCCAACTCCCCGATCCTTTCATTCCAGTGCTGAACAGTTTGTTGTTTTGAAAGACCTCGAAATGGTGCCAGAGTCTATCCCTTGAGCTCTGACAGCACAGAACAGGGACTCTTCACGACCCGAATCGGTTGGACAGCCATGCAGGGACGCAGTCGTTGGTTTTGTGAATGAGCAAAGCATGCCATGCTGAGGGGGGTGAAATAATATTGATATCCGCCAGAAGAGAAGTTTGGAACAGGCACAACTTTTACTTCTGCAAGCAAGTTTGGGAACGTCGTTTTTCCTTCCTTCTCGTCGCATGCCAGAGCTGTTCGAGTTTAGCAAGCCAGTTGTGTGATTTTCCTACCTTGCAAGAAACTGGCACAGATTTCAACCTTCTGGCTTCGCCCACTCTTGACTGTCGACCGCTTCAACTAGGTGAAGAATAGTTGGGAGGTGTGGAGTGGGTCGCAGATCGCAGGCCTAGTATTGTGACTGCCGTTATAAATCTTTGAGATGACGAAGCAAGGCTCTGAGATCCGTCTCCTATCAGGTGTTTCTTGAAGTCATGTCATCTTTCGCGCACTTGTCCAACTTGTCTCCACGATTTCACAGATGGCAGCCTTTGCGGATCGTCATAGGAAATAGGACACGGTAAAACTGCCAGTCCCGCATGGCTCGGCTGTGGGCCCGAGGTGCCGAGCCGCATGGGCTGGAGGGAGTGCTGCCGTTGTGTACACTGAAAAGAGCACACTGATGGATGTTTGAAGATAGGCTACCTGTAGGTAGCTGGTCATCTCTAGTTCATACAACTTCATGCGGGTGAGTACTGCTTGTTTGGCACACCACCTGCCGTGACCCTGTCTGCAGGGAGTTGGACGTTGCAGAGTCTTCTCAGTCATCAGACACCTTGAGAGGGACAGGTCAAGTGCTTCATGTTCTGCTTTTCTCTGCCCAACGGATGTAACGAGGCTCAGAAAGTCTTCCATGATATTTGGCTCAGCCTGCCCGACAGCTTTCAATTGGAATGGAATGCCCTGCGGACCCCGTGGGCCCTGTGGAGGCATGCTCATGTGGAACGTCATGAATGAGACATGTTGATAAGCAGCTGCTTTGGTGGCTTCCAAGCATGGTTGATTAGGCCTGAAAGAAGTTGACCTGAGGACCGGTCCTCACAGCATCTCCTTTTTCTGGTGCAGCCCGGCGTGCAGCCCCTGAATCTCACTAGCCCGTCACGACGGAATGTGGCCCCGTAGACTGCATGCTTTGCTATGCAAACCCGGGCACTAATTCCATCGTTCCCTACCAGGCACCATTGTTGTATTTCCCAACCATCCTGAAAGACGATTTTCCTCCACCTGCCATGGACTAGGCCTGAAGGCAACTTTCCTCAGCCCGAAAAGTATCAATCGAACCCTGCAAGACTAACTGATTTCATGGGGTTCCACCTCTTTTTCTCGGACGTGGACTCAATGCCCTGTACCAGTGCGCGCATTGGAGAATTCCACCTGAACCCGACTCGTTGTGTCATCACTGTGGCAGTGCTTTCATCAAGACACTTCTGTGACGTGTTTTCATGTTACCGCAGCGTTGAACTAGTCCACAGGATGTACGCGAAAGAGAATCGCTGTCAAGAAAGTGAAGCAGTGATTCAGTCCGGACTAGTGCTTGGCTCTTTCAATGCAACTTGCGTGGTTTCAATGCCAAGTAAGAGCAACTTGTGGACCCTGTCCTCTCCAAGCTTCCAGGCCTTTTGGCTGTGCTAAGCATTCAGGCTGGTTTGATCTAATTTGCTTGATCGAAGTGTGGGCATTCGCCATGTTTCGACTCAGCCAGCTTTCCGAAAGCATCTTGGAACCTGCCAAAATGCTTGCAGGGTTGCTTTCTCCAAAATTCTTCCAGCTCGGACCTGGACCTGTGCCGCTGAACCTACAGCTGTCCAGACGTATTTCCGACTGCAGCAAACACCGAAGTCGCTGTCATCGAAACGGGCCTGTCGCTGTCCGACCGCTCTTCCAGCTCTTCCTTCCGGAGTCCCTCGCGGAGCAAAAGCTGGTTCACCAGTTGGACGACACCGCCTGCTTTTCGCACAGTGAGCTCATCACTTGTCATTGTACAGCGGGCTTCGCCGCCTTCCTGGACTCGTGGCGCTGGACCGGCGCCTTCAGGAGGGTGCCGTCCGCTGGTTTTTGCCGCGAGCGCGGTTTGTGTGCCAAGGTTGGACCAGCCAAAAGGTGCTTGGATCGGACCAGGATTGGAAGGAAGGGATGGTAGAAAGCAAAGCTTCGCACTTTTCAGTCGAATTTTGGTACCTTCTCAACTGTCCAGCGGACACAATCATCTGGAGGCTTGCCTTGATCTCTACGACTTCGGCGCATCTAAAGGCTCAGCTTGTGCCTGATAAGCAAAGCTTGTGCAGCCTTGGTCACTGCTTCGTTGAAGGCCAGCGCCCGATGTTGGGAGCCTCTAGAGTCTCTAGAGCTGAATCCAAACCCAGCAAACCCAGCGGAGCCCGGCCCATCCAGCACAAAGTGATTATCGGAAGGGATTGCTGGGAACACCACAGAGACGGCCCATCGTTTCTCTTGGTTTTCTCGCACGACAGCGACTTGTTAGGCCCTGGGAGGCTGTTGGACACAAGAAAAGGAGCACTGTTCGATCTGCAAAAGGACGCCAGGTCTGCCAGGACGGTCCGTCCGTTCGTTCCACCGGATCGACGGTCTGCTGGCGTCCATCTACGTCAGCACGCCTTCGCAGAGCACCGAACCAGACACGGGTCGCAGGCACCGGCCGCGGCAGCACCGCAGCACCCGTGCTGAGCTGTTGTGTCTCAGATTTGGTCCTTTTCCACTCAAGGGCCCAACATAGCGTTTTGATCCACCACTGGAAGCACAAGGGATCTGACTACAGAGCCCTCCCTCGTGTCTGGCAGAGATCAAAAAGTATGCTGGATAGTATATCCTAAGGCTCGGATCAGTAGTCTGACTTGCAGTTCTTTGGGTCTCTCGCGACACAGTCCAAATGCAGCCACTTGATTCCAAGGCTCATTCCCATCTACTGGAGCCCTCGGGTACTGTCCCTTGTGTTTTTCAGTTGAGATGTTCCAAACCTGCTGCAAGACCTCAAAGGTCGTTGAAGTGTTCTCGTCAGAGACGATTTATGATAGGTTGGAAGAACACCTCGTTCTATCCATGAAATTTGTATCAGGGCCAGTGCAATGTCAGGCCTCATTTCGATCACACCCATTGCATCTTTCATGTATGTATGCTTTTTGCAAGTCCTATCATTTCAACGCAACTGTGGCCAATACATTGTCACCAGGGAGGGCTTGTGGGGTACTGACCTGTCAGAGGCGACGTGTTCGACTTCGATTGCCGGAGCTGATGTCCCCGTGGAAAAACTCTCATGCCCTCCACTAGCAGTATAGCCCCCACTAGCAGAATACTTTTGCGCTTTTCTTTTGAGGTGTCCAAAGCCTGTGCATATATTGCGACAATTGGGTTACACACGGACAATTTGTTGAATTGGTTCCCGTCAAAGATGGTGACAGTGCAACAAAACAGATTGTGCTTTTGAAGAGTGTGTCCTATGGCCAGTAAAAAGGAAGTGGCGTTAACTCATGTCCACCCCACCACACAGAGCATTAGCAACAAGTGCACTCTCTAACCAAGCTGGCCGCTTGGTCTGTTTGTGTAAAGAGAGCTGCACCTAGCTTTGAAGGTTCATTATGCTTGCAACCATTGTTGAACTTTGAGCCCCATATCAGTGATTTTCATTCTGGAAAGACTCCTTTGAGAGTAGAGAGAACTCTGAAAGCGCAAATTCGTGCCACTACAAGGATTCACACACACTTTGCCTTGACTTACCCGCAAGCGACAAGGACCGCCCCAACCATTTTGCATGCCGTGTCTTCTGTGCCGTGGAGCGGTGCCATCATCTTGTGGTGCATGCCATGAGTGTTTGGAGTGGTTAAGGCATGCCATGAGAAATCTGGGAACACTTTCTGTTGAAGCAAAATCCTCTGGACCCCACACCAAAATGGTCCCAAGACTGGACAGATGCTGTTCACTGAACGCCGTCTAAAATGCAAGAAGTTACGCACGTCGGCACAAGGTAGGACCATTGCCCGATACGGGCCCGGACTCTTC
>CAXIVM010000970.1:0-12000 GCA_964035705.1 Porites rus
GCCATCGCTATTAGGTTGCAGTCCATCACTACTAGTAGCTAGGAGCTACTGGTTTGGAGGCCATTGCTATTAGGTTGGAGGCCATCACTACTAGTGGCTAGGAGCTACTAAATTAGAGGCCATCGCTATTTGGTTGGAGGCCATCACTACTAGTGGCTAGGAGCTACTAAATTGGAGGCCATCGCTATTAGGTTGGAGGCCATCACTACTAGTGGCTAGGAGCTACTAAATTGGAGGCCATCGCTATTAGGTTGGAGGCCATCACTACTAGTAGCTAGGAGCTACTAGTTTGGAGGCCATCGCTATTAGGTTGGAGGCCATCACTACTAGTAGCTAGGAGCTACTAGTTTGGAGGCCATCGCTATTAGGTTGGAGGCCATCACTACTAGTGGCTAGGAGCTACTAGTTTGGAGGCCATCGCTGTTAGGTTGGAGGCCATCACTACTAGTGGCTAGGAGCTACTAGTTTGGAGGCCATCGCTATTAGGTTGGAGGCCATCACTACTAGTGGCTAGGAGCTACTAGTTTGGAGGCCATCGCTATTAGGTTGGAGGCCATCACTACTAGTGGCTAGGAGCTACTAGTTTGCAGGCCATCGCTATTAGGTTGGAGGCTATCACTACTAGTGGCTAGGAGCTACTAGTTTGGAGGCCATCGCTGTTAGGTTGGAGACCATACTACTAGTGGCTAGGAGCTACTAGTTTGGAGGCCGTCGCTATTAGGTTGGAGGCCATCACTACTAGTGTCTAGGAGCTACTAAATTGGAGGTCATCGCTATTAGGTTGGAGGCCATCACTACTAGTGGCTAGGAGCTACTAGTTTGGAGGCCATCGCTATTAGGTTGGAGGCCATCACTACTAGTGGCTAGGAGCTACTAGTTTGGAGGCCGTCGCTATTAGGTTGGAGGCCATCACTACTAGTGGCTAGGAGCTACTAGTTTGGAGGCTCTCGCTATTAGGTTGGAGGCCATCACTACTAGTGGCTAGGAGCTACTAGTTTGGAGGCCATCGCTATTAGGATGGAGGCCATCACTACTAGTGGCTAGGAGCTACTAGTTTGGAGGCCATCGCTATTAGGTTGGAGGCCATCACTACTAGTGGCTAGGAGCTACTAGTTTGGAAGCCATCGCTTAGGTTGGAGGCACTATTAGGTTGGAGGCCATCACTACTAGTGGCTAGGAGCTACTAGTTTGGAGGCCATCGCTATTAGGTTGGAGGCCATCACTACTAGTGGCTAGGAGCTACTAGTTTGGAGGCCATCGCTATTAGGTTGGAGGCCATCACTACTAGTGGCTAGGAGCTACTAGTTTGGAAGCCATCGCTATTAGGTTGGAGGCACTATTAGGTTGGAGGCCATCACTACTAGTGGCTAGGAGCTACTAGTTTGGAGGCCATCGCTATTAGGTTGGAGGCCATCACTACTAGTGGCTAGGAGCTACTAGTTTGGAGGCCATCGCTATTAGAACCTCACTACTAGTGGCTAGGAGCTACTAGTTTGGAGGCCATCGCTATTAGGTTGGAGGCCATCACTACTAGTGGCTAGGAGCTACTAGTTTGGAGGCCATCGCTATTAGGTTGGAGGCCATTACTACTAGTGGCTAGGAGCTACTAGTTTGGAGGCCGTCGCTATTAGGTTGGAGGCCATCACTACTAGTGTCTAGGAGCTACTAAATTGGAGGTCATCGCTATTAGGTTGGAGGCCATCACTACTAGTGGCTAGGAGCTACTAGTTTGGAGGCCATCGCTATTAGGTTGGAGGCCATCACTACTAGTGGCTAGGAGCTACTAGTTTGGAGGCCGTCGCTATTAGGTTGGAGGCCATCACTACTAGTGGCTAGGAGCTACTAGTTTGGAGGCTCTCGCTATTAGGTTGGAGGCCATCACTACTAGTGGCTAGGAGCTACTAGTTTGGAGACCATCGCTATTAGGATGGAGGCCATCACTACTAGTGGCTAGGAGCTACTAGTTTGGAGGCCATCGCTATTAGGTTGGAGGCCATCACTACTAGTGGCTAGGAGCTACTAGTTTGGAAGCCATCGCTATTAGGTTGGAGGCACTATTAGGTTGGAGGCCATCACTACTAGTGGCTAGGAGCTACTAGTTTGGAGGCCATCGCTATTAGGTTGGAGGCCATCACTACTAGTGGCTAGGAGCTACTAGTTTGGAGGCCATCGCTATTAGAACCTCACTACTAGTGGCTAGGAGCTACTAGTTTGGAGGCCATCGCTATTAGGTTGGAGGCCATCACTACTAGTGGCTAGGAGCTACTAGTTTGGAGGCCATCGCTATTAGGTTGGAGGCCATTACTACTAGTGGCTAGGAGCTACTAGTTTGGAGGCCATCACTACTAGTGGCTATGAGCTTGATGCAATGGAGCCCAGGCACGGAAGCGGTTGCAGGACGCTTTTGGGGCGTTGCAGCTTGCGCAGCCGGCCGCTTCTTCGAAGCCATGAAAGAGTGCACGGTGCCTCCTTTTTCTCCAATACACTGATTAGCGTCCTTGTCTTTTGCACCAAAACAAACGTCCTTGTGATATGCGAGTGGTTTTCCAGCTCCCAGGAAGATTGGCAAGAATGCACAAGACCTTTTATGACGCTGATCAAGAGGTGAGGATAATGGCTGTGTGTGTGTGTGTCCAAACGCCTGGCGATGTAGCAACATCTAAGGCTAGAGCACAACGAGAAAAGTGCACATTCGACGAACAGGTACTATCAAGTTCAATGCTTCCAAGCTTAAGTGTGAGAGGCTTTCCATGTTGATCACCCTCAAACTTGCCTACTCCTCCGAACAGCCAAAGCGCGTTCAACTTCAGCCAGCAGTGGACTCGCAGCGTGGTCATGCAGCAGCATCACATCAGGCTTGCAACACCAACAGTAAGGCATGTTTGGGAAAAACTGCGTCTGGCCTTTGCAGTCGCAGACTATCTAGAGATGTTGTATGTGTGGGGTGAAGGGATCCAAGTAGCGAACATTGCTCCTAGTAGTAAGGCCAGGAGCCCCTAGTAGCGATGCCCTTGCTACTAGGCCAAAGGAACCGAAAGTGCATCCCATCCAGATCCCATCCGTCTTGAACCTCTCAACGGCCCATGCTTTGCCTCATCTATCCACTTTCAGCACAGATAGCGGGGCTCGCTTTGGTGCCTTGCAAGGCTGCAAGGCGCAAAAGGAAGAACTAAACAGACTTAGGAACAAGGGCATCGCTATTAGTAGCTAGAAGCTACTAGTAACCAGGGCATCGCTACTAACAAGAAGCTACTAGTAGCTCCGGGCATTGCTACTAGTAGCTAGACGGCCTCAACAGACTCAACCTTCCTGTGGTGTGAACTGCTGGTTGCTAACGATGGCAAAGAGGGTCACGGTCAATATATCTGATATTATAAAGTATGTCAATGTTTCTCAGTAATAAGAAGGCAAAGAAGGAAAAGGAAGAAGGGGTCTTAAGTCTCAAGGTTCAAAGAAAACACAAGAAATGAAAATTACACGACTAGATCCAAGACAGCAACTAGCTCTAAAAACAACAGCACTTGAGACGAATAGTAAAGCAATTCACAAAAAAATCAATGAGCGCTTCCAGTGACCCTGCGTGTGTCCAACAAAACACCAATCTAACATTCAAACAAGTGGGGAAACATGTAAGGAGACAATACAGCAGAGGCAGCATTGCGCAAATCGCCGATCAGCCACCGGTCATTAAGAAGTAAGAACCCGACAGCTTTCAGCTCTCTGGGGAAAAAGATAAACAAACAATGATGTCACAAAAAAAAATGAAAACCTTCTAGTTTGTGGTAAGGAGTGGTGACCTCTTCTTGCATAAAGACGAATCTTGGAAGTGGTAAATGTTGCTGATTTGGGTGTTTTCGAGCCTTTCGTGCAGAAGTGCTGTCTGCCAAGTGCCGCATCGTTGGACGCCCATGCGGGCAATTCCAAGGCTGCCTCAAGGTACCTGACAATTTGTTTTGGGAATCTACCTTCTACTAGTTACTAGCCATGGCCTCCAACCTAATCGCGATGGCCTGACACAAGAAGGCACAAAACGGCACACCAGTGCCTCATGAGTGCGTCATGAGTACCCCTTGCATCACAAAATGGAAGAGGAATTTGTTCAAATCGTTTTCTGGGTGTGTACCCTGACCGTGATGCTCTAGACTCTAGCTCACGGGCAATGTTCTGGGTCACCCAAATTCCGCAAGATCTTCTCCATATCACTCACTCGCAAGGCCTGCCCAAGAATCCAAGTTCTCATCACAGAAGGTAACCAAGTAGCAATCTACTTTTCATTGCAGCAAGCTAATAAAACTTATGCCAGGCCAAGCCCTAAATAGCAAAAAAGATTTGTGGGCAGCGGCACCAGCACCCATACTCCAAAGCGCGCGCAGGCACCTCTTTCTATACTTGCCACACAGCAGCAGCACCCTACCACGAAGCAGCAGCACCCTGCAACAGCACCCGCACCAAGCTCCAAAGCGCACACAGCGGCTGCACCGGGATCCAAGCCCAACATCACACAAGCGGCACCACCACCCAGTGCACACAGCTGCGGGCGGCACCCTACAGCATCAGCACCCAAGCGCACACAGCAGCGGCACCCTGCAGGGCAGGGCTATCAAAAAATTACGCCAGCATAGACCCCAGATAACAATAACAAAAAGACTCTTGTGGGCACTGCCGCGGCACTCCCTGCAGCGCCCTCCAGCGGCACCACCACCCAAGCTCCAAAGCGCAGACGGCCACACATCTGGCAGCAGGACACCGCAGCGGCACCACCGCCCAAGCCCAAGCTTCGCAGCGCTGCACCACAAACGCACACAGCAGCGGCATTCTTCCCAAGCGCACACTGCTACGTTGTAATGACACCTTCCTCCTCCAGAGTTTACCCTCTTTGGCTCACAAAAGGTCTGCTACCTGGAATGGCCCCTTCCTCCTCTAAATGTTACCCCGGCATGGCTCACAAAAGGTCTACTAAGTCTACTACTCCTTTATTTGTTTACTCACAAAAAAGGTATGCTACCTTGGCATTGGCATGGCACCTTCCTCCTCCAAATTTTATCCTCGGGTAGCTCACATAAGGTCTGCTACGTCTGGTGATAAAAGGTCTGCTACAGTGCTTCACACGATGTATGACCAAGAACTTTCCAAATCACCCTTTAACGTGCCTCGAAAGTACAGACCCAAGGACCAGACGACCGAGGACCAAGGGACCAGAGGACCAAGGGACCAGGAGACCAAGGGACCAGGACAAAGGGATCAAAGGACCAAGCGACCAGGGAACCAGCAGACCAGGACGAAAGGAGTACGGGGATTTTTTTGCTGATACAAATTAATGTGTTTGACAGGAATCTTTTTGTGTTGATTCATATTCTTTTTGATAGGTAGCACCAGCACCCAAGCTCGAAAGCGCACACATGCAGCTTTTCTAATCATATTTGGAGTAAGAACCCAATAGCTCACCCTATCTGGGGAAAAAAAAGACGTTACCTTCCTGTGCTCAACCTGAAGTCGAATGTGCAAAGTCATGTCGCGGCGTCCGCCTTGCCGACCATCGTGGCGTAGCGACAAGCCTTCGAGGCCAACAAGGTCCAGACCTACCGAGGTGAGGAAATCGGATGAAAGCGTCAAATCAGTTGTGATCGGAGCGAAAAGAAAGGTTTAAAGAAGAGTCATAGTAAGGCCCTTGCTCCTAGTAGCGATGCACTTGTTCCTACTAGCTTCTTGTTACTACTAGAAAGAAAAAATGAAGAGCCTTGTTCCTAGTAGCTACTTGCTCCTAGTAGCGATGCCAGGAGCCCCTAGTAGCGTCCTTGCTCCTAGTAGTAAGGCCAGGAGCCCCTAGTAGCTTCTTGTTGCTCTGAACGTGATCTGGTTTCCGAAGATCTTGGGACTTGTCCGAACTTCCAAGAACCTTACGAAGCCTTCCACCTCCCTTTTGACAACGCACGGACCGCTGCACGCGTGACATTTGCTATCGAATGTGAAACACGAAAACGAGCTGCCACAGAAATATTCGGTAGACGAACAGGTGCTGTCAGACTTTTTCAGGTGGCAGGTTGGCATTGGCATTCTAGGTTTCACCAAGCCTGAGGTCCTAGTGTAGTTACCGGGAAGTGTTCCAGAAAGGTCCATCTTTCACGAACTCTTTAGCACAGCTGACAAGGAGCTACGTATCCACGAACAACTTCCCTGCACGAATTCACCGTGCTTCTATGACACTGTTGGCAAAAAGGAAGAAAGGATGCAAGATGGTTGGATGATGTCTAATGGCTAGCAACGTGTTCCTTCAGCTACTTTGCATGCCTGCTAAAACTGTTGGAGTGCCTTGAGCCTTGCTCTCTTCTCTGCACTTTGCAGAAAGCGCTATTCAGCATTTACACTGCTTCTTCTTCTTCTCCGTCTCAGGTCGGTGTTCCTCCCATCGAGGCTCTCCGTTCTCCCGACTGTGTCGCCCTTTAAGAGGCCATTGCTATAGGAGCTACTAGTAGTGTCCTTGCTCCTAGTAGTATGGCCAGGAGACCCTAGTAGAGCGTCCTTGCTCCTAGTAGTAAGGTCAGGAGCTACTAGTAGCTTCTTGCTCCTAGTAGTATGGCCAGGAGCCTTTATTCCTACTAGCGATGCCAGGAGCCCCTAGTAGCGTCCTTGCTTCTAGGGAGTTCCCCCTGTGTCTTTTTTGCTTGTTCACCTTATGTTTGAACCCTCCAGCCTGACTTTGCAGGTGGAAGCCAGCACGATCTGCACAGGGAGTTTCTGAAAAAACAACCTACAAATTTAACACCAGTGAAGTTTCAAGGGAGAAGGAAGGATAAGACTTTGAGAGGAAAATACAATAAACAAATCAACAAGGGCATCGCCTACTGGTAACAAGAAGTTACTAGTAGCTAAGGGCATTACTACTAGCTTCTTGTTCCTAGTAGTATGGCCAGGAGCCCCTAGTAACGTCCTTGCTCCTAGTAGCGATGCCCTTGTTACTAGTAGCTTCTTGTTCCGGTTTTCTTGCAGCGCCTTCCTGCACCGCCGCGGGGGCCTCCCCTGGAAGAACTGAAGCCAGTTGCCTAAGCATTCTGGCGCTAAAGTGTCTGTCTAGCTTCTTGTTACTACTAGTAAGGCACCTGTTACTACTAGCGTGGCACTTGTTACTAGTAGCTTCTTGTTTCTACTAGCTTCCTGTTACTACTAGTAAGGCACCTGTTACTACTAGCGTGGCACTTGTTACTAGTAGCTTATTGTTTCTACTAGCTTCCTGTTACTACTAGTAAGGCACCTGTTACTACTAGCGTGGCACTTGTTACTAGTAGCTTCTTGTTTCTACTAGCTTCCTGTTACTACTAGTAAGGCACCTGTTACTACTAGCGTGGCACTTGTTACTAGTAGCTTCTTGTTTCTACTAGCTTCCTGTTACTACTAGTAAGGCACCTGTTACTACTAGCGTGGCACTTGTTACTAGTAGCTTCTTGTTTCTACTAGCTTCCTGTTACTACTAGTAAGGCACTTGTTACTAGTAGCGATGCACTTGTTACTAGTTAAGTTAGTTATGTTCCATGAAGAAGTTATGTTTGCCTAGTAGCGTGGGATCACAGAGAGTAGAACAGTGCGAAGGTTGTCGAATTAAGATTTGTGCAATCTTGGACAGGACGCCCAATAAGCCAAACCCATGTGAAAATGTTCAAGTTACAGAGGAACTCACAGAGCCCCCCTTAGGTCTCCAACCTATAGCGATGGCCTCCAACCTACTAGCGATGGCTGTACTTTCATGTAGACTGTCCATTCTTTCTGAAGGTTCGGGCAGGCGGCCAGTAAGATGATGTGAAAAAGCCAGTAAGCTTGGAAGCTACCCAGCGAGATCCGACGTGGAAGGGCTCGGGTTTGTCATGGAAACTTCGCCCCGTTCGCAGACCCGAAACGGTTCCTGTAGCTATTTGTTCGTAGTAATGCCCTTGTTACTAGTAGCGATGCCCCTGTTCCTAGTAGCTTCTTGTTACTAGTAGATGTAGGTTTTCAGATACAAGTTGAAGGGATCCACCACAAGCAGCTGGAATCTCCAAGGGCAGCACTGGAAGAGTGCTGTGACATTCTCTCCTCCACTTGCAAGCTCCACCGCTGCATGTTCCGTGACCACTCTCTGTCAAATGAAGTAAGGCCAGGAGCCCCTAGTAGTAGCGTCCTTGCTCCTAGTGGCGATGCCAGGAGCCCCTAGTAGCGTCATAACAGATCATGAAGCTGCTATTCAATGCTCCCATCTTGTTGGCTCCTCTTTTCGCACTGGTCTCCATGAACATCACTCCTAATTCCTCTCGCAGAATGGAATTCGACGGCTACAAAAACATTCAAACACGTGCAAAACTGGTAAATCTGCGTTCTGGGAGGAGGAAAATGCTATCAATTCCACTTGGTTTCAGAAGGAACAAACTCAGGAACGCAGCGATTCGGCCCTGACCAATTAGAACCAACAAGTGTTTCCAAATCAGCGCGCCAAGAGGATTTGTGGATTGCTTTCTTACTAGCGTCCTTGCTCCTAGTAGCGAGGTCAGGAGCCCCTAGTGGCGGCCTTGCTCCTACTGAAAGTTCTGAAAACCTCAGCAAGAGCCCAAGTCTGCCTTTGCCAGCTCTTTGCCTTCTTCTTCCGAGACCTGCGTTCTTTCAAGCCCCGAAAGGTAACCTACACGTTCTTTCTGCTACGGAAGTTCCATCTTCGGTCTTCGGATCGTCAGAGTTTCGCCTGACGGTCCGAGGCCAAGTCGGACTTGTTGCCCACCAGAGCCAGCACAGCTTCTCCGCCTTCACGGCTGTGCAAACATCAGCGAGTTCCAACGCTTTGCGTAACAAAGGGGTTTACGGTGGAGGCCATTGCTATTGGAGGCCATCGCTCTTAGGGTGGAGGCCATTCCTAATAGGTTGAGCAGAGCAGAACTGTGATTCTTGACAGGCCTCGCTCTGCTCGGACGTCCGACACCCAGCTCCTGATGACTCTGTAAATTCTAAGACAAGGACTGGGACTTACCTACCCCTGACTACAGACTATCACTTCCAGGAATGCTGTAAAGAATGCCTCAGAGCAGTGAAAAGAAGACTTGAAATATCTTGAAATCCAGAACAAAGCCGTGGCGTCCTGGTTCCTTGGAAAGACGACTGCCTGGTGATGTCATATACAATCACCGCCGCTGCTGCATCACGTATATAGCTCGGGATGAGACTCCGGAATCTCTCCTGACTGGGGGCAATGAAGCTACTAGGAACAAGAAGCTACTAGGATCAAAGGGCATCGCTACTAGGAACAAGAAGCTACTAGGGGCTCCTGGCCTCGCTACTAGGAGCAAGAAGCTACGAGATTGGAGGCCATCGCTAGTAGGTTGGAGGCCATCGATCAGTCTTCGGTCCTGTCCAGCGGTGTCCCAGAGCTGCAAGCGGAGAGAACGTCCCTGAGTTGCAAGGCTCAAGAAGTGCAACTCCATAAGAGCTGAAACAGGTTGCTGTTAGCAAACAGCTTGTGCATCCCCATGCTAGGCTTGAAACATCATCCAAGTAAGCTGTTTTGCTCTGGAAGTCCATGCCTTTCAGCAGTATGACAAGTCCTTCTCCCACAGAAAGTGAAAGTGGAACTCTGCCTACAGTTGGGGCAGTTCCCTCTTCAAAGGTGTCGTACATGTAGCGGCGAACCAACGATGTTTTGCCTCAATTGCACACTCACGGAAACCTGATCTTTGCAGCCTCGATTTCGCACAAAAAGGTCATACACGATATTCTGAGAGATTCCCTCTCGGGAGATCTTGAGATCAAGGTGACTTCCTCCAAGAATTGTTCATTAGTAGCCCTCACTGAGATCTTCACCGGCCGCCTCATCTCCCAGCACAACCACCTGCATCATGAGAACAGGTTTATTCTCTACGGCCATCAGCGAGAAGTGGCAACAAAACATTTCAAAATTAGTGTTGTTTTTCTTGCAATCCGAATCAGTCCCACTCAGAATCCTTCTGAATGCATGAATCTATGATCTGAAGAAAAAAAGAGCCGAAGAACTGAGATCTGCCTTGAACTTCTTTGGTGCTCCTCGACCTCGAATCCAGAGAGTCCAGAGAGTCGAGGAGGGCAATGGAAGGAGAAACGATAATAATGTCTCTGTTCTTCTTTTAACCTAAGAGCGATGGCCCTCCAACCTAGTAGCGATGGCCCTCCAACCTAGTAGCGATGGCCCTCCAACCTAGTAGCGATGGCCTCCAACCTAGTAGCGATGGCCTCCAACCTAGTCGCGATGGTCTCAAACCCAGTAGCGATGGCCACGAACCTAAGAGCGATGGTCTCCAACCTAAGAGGGATGGCCTCCAACCCAACCTAGTAGCGATGGCCTCCAACCTAGTAGCGATGGCCTCCAACCTAGTAGCGATGGCCTCCAACCTAGTCGCGATGGTCTCAAACCCAGTAGCGATGGCCACGAACCTAAGAGCGATGGTCTCCAACCTAAGAGGGATGGCCTCCAACCCAACCTAGTAGCGATGGCCTCCAACCTAGTAGCGATGGCCTCCAACCTAGTCGCGATGGCCTCCAACCTAGTCGCGATGACCTCCAACCTAGTAGCGATGGCCTCCAACCTAGTCGCGATGGTCTCAAACCCAGTAGCGATGGCCACGAACCTAAGAGCGATGGTCTCCAACCTAAGAGGGATGGCCTCCAACCCAACCTAGTAGCGATGGCCTCCAACCTAGTAGCGATGGCCTCCAACCTAGTAGCGATGGCCTCCAACCTAGTCGCGATGGCCTCCAACCTAGTAGCGATGGTCTCAAACCCAGTGATGGCCTCCAACCTAGTAGCGATGGCCTCCGAGCGTTGGCCTCCAACCCAGTAGCGATGGCCACGAACCTAAGAGCGATGGTCTCCAGGCCTCCAACCTAAAAGTAATGGCTTCCAACCTAAGAGCGATGGCCTCCAAGCTAAGAGCGATGGCCTCCAACCTAAGAGCGATGGCCTCCAAGCTAGTAGCGATGGTCTCCAACCTAAGAGCGATGGCCTCCAACCTAAGAGCGATGGTCTCCAGCCTAAGAGCGATGGCCTCCAGCCTAAGAGCGATGGCCTCCAACCTAGTAGCGATTTGTTGTTCTTGCTCTGTCTGTTTGCATTTTTTTCTTTGAACCTTCAGATATGTATTTTGCTTGCCTTAGTTTTGAAGCACAGGGGAAGACCTAAAATGAGAGGAGCTTGCCACATGATGAAATATGCCACGGCTGGTAGGATGGTTGTGATGGATTCGTCTCCAGCAGATTATGATGAATGCTTCAAGTTCATGTGTGCTCTTGTGCTTGATCCATATGTCGGAAGCCATAGATACTAAGGACCTCGCTCATTAGCTTCCATGCCGCATCTTCTGCACCTCGCTTACATGTGTAGGGCTTGAAGAACACACCAACACTAGTAGCTTCTTGTTGCTAGTAGTAATGCCCTTAGCTACTAGTAGCTTCTTGTTACTAGTAGTAATACCCTTAGCTATTAGTAGCTTCTTGTTACTAGTAGCGATGCACCTTGTTACTAGTAGCTTCTTGTTACTAGTAGTAACGCCCTTAGCTGCTAGTAACTTCTTGTTATGAGCAGTAAAGTAGAAATGCCCTGAGCTACTAGTAGCTTCTTGTTTCTAGCAGCGATGCGCCTTGCTTCTTGTTACTTACTAGAAGTCATGCCCTTAGCTACTAATAGCTTCTTGTTGTATGTTTTCACATGTGGTTTGTCCAAAGCCTAGAGTGACGAAAAGTGGAAGAATAAGTGGAAGAAAGTGCCGATGCTCAAAGGTGCCTTCGTCCCTCGCCAATTGTGGTCTTGAGCCAAATGGCAAAGAATAGAAAGCACTTGAGGCCGGGGGTTGGTGACGAAAGCTAGCACGGCCTTAAAATGGATGGAATAAGAGGTATGGATGCGCGGCATGGTGAAACATAATGGTCCCAAAGCAGTTTCATCTCCCAGCCAATAACTTGCTGAAGCAAGAGTAACTCCAGCTAGCTGAGGCTAGTAGGGTGGAGGCCATCGCTACTA
>CAXIVM010000971.1:0-18000 GCA_964035705.1 Porites rus
GCACGAGAGATGGAATCATGAGGCTGCACCCCAAAACATGCTGTGGCAAATGGAGGCTTGAAAAGGTTCTCAAAACCGCTGCTCACCGATCTGGCCAATCTATGGGCTGGGCTGACTATAATCAACACATAGTGGGCAGGGACATCCTTCAAGATCCTCAAGTGAAGCCTTTTGAGCCATACACGGAGGATAGAGATCATCAAGTCCCCGGAGCAGCAGTTGAGAGAGGTTGAACATGCTGAATAGGCCATTCCTCATAGCTTCATAGAATGAGGTCGTCCGTCTGCAGTGCTTCGGCTTTTCTTTGTGAACGGACCTCGGTTCATTGATAGGACCTGCCACTCAGCTCCAAACGCGGCCTGTGGTGATGCAAACGATCAACGAAAAAGGCGAGACTTGAACGCACTGGCAGCTCTGGGTAATGTATGATGGAACAAACACTAAGAACTACTGTACCTGTACCAAACACTTGCCGTATGCCCATCACATCGCATCAAAATGTTCCAGTGGACTAAGCCACTTGCCGCATGCCCATCAGAGTTTGGTGGAGTAAGCACAAGCACAAGCACAAGCAACACTTCGTGCATATTGTAGTGGTCCCGGGAGTCCCCAAAATCCTCAAATAGATAGAAACGGTATGAAGCGGTTTCCACATTTTTGAACAGTTTCGTGGGGATCTACTTTTCCATCTATTGGGGGATCTATGTCTATTGGTGTCCACGTTGAGCCTTTCGGAGTTGCCTTTCGAGGAGCGTTGATGCAGTGCCGAACACACCTCCTGCGGAGATCAAACTCGCTGAGAACGCGACCAAGCGGCCCACGACCGGTCGCGATGGCCCATTTTTGTTGAGACTGGGACCTGAACAGTGTATGACAAGTTGAAGCGATAAAACCATAGAGAGATTATATATATATGATCCACCAAGAATCGACTATCTTTGAGATCCAGCAAGTTGGTACACCTTTAAAAAAAAAAAAAAAAAACATTGAAAACCAATACAACCAAATTTATGAAATCATTTCAATAACACATGAACATATTGCTTTTTTTCCATACCATGTTTCATTAAAAAAAGCACAAAACATTTGTTTATCCAAATTTATGTAACATTTATGAACATTGTATGAAGAACTTTTGAACCGTGGTATGAACATGTGTTTAATTAATTCAGGATTGTTTGGAACTGTACGTAGCAACAGTCCTGAGTTCATTCAAAACAATTCATACAACTTTTCATAATTTGTTAATAAAGTTCTATATTGTTTCATCAATTTGGAGAAATCATTATGTGAAACTTTATGAGCTTTGTATGAACAAATATGAAAGTTTTATGAAACATGGTATGGACAAATTTATGGTTGGCTCACAGGGCCAATTTTTTTAACGCTTTTTTTTAAAGTTAAAGATTCATGGATTTGGTCGTATTGGTTTTACTTAAGAAAAGTACTTAAATCAAATCATTTAAAACGATGATTCAATGATTTGGCCGCATACCGACTTGTTACAAGAAGTTCTGTTTATTTTGAGATGGCACGCAGCGGAGTTCAGATGAGTTCAGATTCAACAATGATTCTGTTGAAGATGTCGGCCTGATGACTACCTTTCTTTCGGCTCCCAGAAAACAAGGACCTCATAGTCGTGACGGACCGTCGCTGAGGACGAAGAAGAATCGATGCTTTGGAAGAAAACCTACATCATCGACTGTGACGACTTTCGACGCTGTGGTCCTGCCGCGAGGCGACCTCCTGATGAGCGTCCGACCTCCTGATTTGCCTCATTTTTTGCAGATAATGTACACGACAAGGGTCACAGATGTCATAGGTGTAAGCAGGCCTTAAAGCAGTTTGACATGGTCGATCTTGACATGCCTCCGCCCCAAAGCCTTCCTGCCATGAGTCTGATTCATGCCCTGAGTGATGCACTGGAAGCCGATGGCATCTCTTTGTTCCAAAGGAAGTCGTGTGACCAACCTCCACGAACACTGCAAGACTGACTCGGACGCCAACGACTCGGACGCCCCGGCTTTCTTTGGCTCGCAGGCGGCTCCATGAAAGGTTTGGACATGTCATGGTTTCAACACGATGAGGAAACATACAAAAACATCAAAAACCATGTGAAAGACGCACATCGGCGCCACTCAGATCGACGCTGAATTGTTTTCGCTTTTGAATCGTCGGTGTCCTTGCCGCCGGGCCTTTGCCCCGCTGGTGCCTCGGAGTAGATGAGAGGGCTTTGGAGATCCTGGGAGGAGATGTGCTGAAGGAGAGCGCAAGGTTAAGCAATTGGGGCGCTTGCTCACCTCGTTCATCCTGAGTTGTTTTCCTGCTATAAGTAATCTTCCAGCTTCAGCCTTTGCAGGGTTTGGGCAGGTCAAAGCAATTCTTGACAGAGACACCCTGAAGTTTGTGTTTCTTTTGCAGGCAGGCACCTCGATTATGTGAGGCAACATCCTTCAGTGTCTCCCGTTCAACTGGGGGTGTAGGCCCTTTGCCAAACGGCACGCCGCGCCCGATCCTCGAGCGCTTCAAACGGTTATGTGGGATGCTTGATGCGCTTGAGGGTGCCCAGCGGATGGACCATTGAATAGAATCCTCAAGCATCCCAAACACGCCTCTTTCGATCAAACAATTCATCGCCTCGCCAAAGGCGAAGATTGGAGTTGCAGAATGGCAGCTTACAAGGACACCCGACTGGGACTCCGATCGGCCTCGTAGACTGAACATGGGGAAGCATCGGTGGCTGATCCTCCCGCCCAAGTGCTGAAGGAAGAGCTGCCCGGTTGAAGATCCTCAACGTTTGGACATGTTTGGACAGTGTCGTGGCTTTGGATCCCATGATTCTGCATGGATCACCGCTGGGTGGGCGCCTTTGCCAGTGCAAAGCTTGACCAACGCTCGTCGATCACAGCACTCCCAGAGGTTGTACATAGGCCTCGAGACAGATCTGACATGATGTAGCACCACTGGATCAGACAGGCGTCGCTACTACTCGCAGGTTGGAGGCCATCGCTATTAGGTGGATGCCATCGCTATTAGGTGGATGCCATCGCTAGTAGGCCATCGCTCTGAGGTTGGAGGCCATGGCTACTAGGCGGGAGGACATTGCTACTAGGTTGGAGGCCATCGCCCTTAGGTTGAAGGCCATGGCTACCAGGGGGAGGACATTGCTACTAGGTTGGAGTCCGGAGGCCATGGCTACTAAGGGGGAGGCCATCCACATGGATCCACATGGTTAGCCGCCCACAGTGGAGGATCTTCAGCACCAGTCCTCTGACAGCTCCCTAGAATGCAGTATTGAGCAGCTTGTCCGCACCACTTGCCTCTGAAACATCCATTGCTGTTGATATGTGCTTTATAATATGTGTGTGTAATTAATATGTACAATATTTTATAGTAATTTGTATATATGTATTCATACTATTGGTTTACCAGAACCATGTTCGTTCATATTGGTTGTATTTTAACCTGCTTGCCTTTTTCAGTTGTGTTTGCTGCATTCCGAATGCCCGACGAGGCCGTGTGGGCCGGGCACAACTCGTGCCTTGTCAGCGACAGGTCGTTTGGAACGCAGCGGACCTCGTCCAACTGGCTTCCAATCACCTCCAAACTATCCCCAAACTGTTTGTTGGGAGTTTCTGTGGGTTTGGTGGCGGTTCTTGGATTTTGCGTTGGACACGACGAGCCGTGGTCCAGCCCCAGTGGCTGACCATGTTTCCAAAACACACGTTGAACACCCTGCTTCTTACCAGCTGCTTTACTTGGGCCTTCTTTGAAGCTGGAGATATGTTGACCGACGCCGAAAGGCTAGGTCTCAGGTTTGCCCTCAGCCCTTGGTGTTTTTGGTGGCCCAGAAAGGTGACGTGGTGACCCATCCACCAAAAGATGTCTTATTCAAGAATGAATCCGCCAGTGTTTTTCCTTTTGTGTTTTGAAAGGGAGGCGAAGACGTTTCTCGGCCCTTGGGCGTTTCTTGGGCCGGTCTGAAGGAGTGGGGAGCCTTCGGATGATTTGAGGTCAAAAGCAGCTGCAACCTGGGGAGAAGAGGTCCTTCATGGAGACAGCTGGCTGTGCTTCAGTCTATCTCGAGGCACATTTCTGCGACCATTGATCATCTTCCAGACCTGTTTGAGAGTGGGCATGGGGGACTATGTTTGTTAGGGTGAATGCCATGTCCGGGTAGATCTCAGGAGGTACTATTGAGTACTCCTTGGTCCAGGGGACACATAGCTTCACTATGTTCAATCCATTGGACCGCATGATTCGTCATCCAAAACCACCAGTTTGCTTTATGAGGGGTCCTTCCATGTCCTTCATGAACCCTCAATACAACAAGCTTGGCTCCTGGGTGGGGCCCATCACCCTCCATCACCCGAGTCCGTGCTGCACGGACGACTCGAACGCTCACTTGTCGCACTTGTGTTGCACGCGAACGCTCACCGCACAGGGCACCGAATATGGCATGCCCATCATGTTCTTGGAGGCTCGGACCGTCAGACTTGTTTCAATTTCTTGGTTGGACACGGCTCGGGATGCGGACCCAAGGAGTCGGTGTTCCGCGGTTTTGATGGAGAACGTTATATGGAACGTTCGCATGGAGGCTCGGTTCTTCATCCCAGGTTCCATGGTTCCAAGGTTTTGGGATTCACGGCTCGATCATTTGGATGGATCATGGAGGGAGAGACCGCTTTTTGAGCACGACAAATAGCGCGCGCGGCGGTAACAGTGTTTATAGTAGTATTTATATTCTCTTTATGTTGATTGTGTATGCTGTATGCTATTGTATGCTCAACTTGTCGAATGACCCGGCAGCATCACTCCGATCTCAGAGATATTGGTCCTTGAGGAACGATGAGGAATTTGCAGATCACCAGGTTTTGAGAGCTAACACTGAATGGCCATGGCCCACCAGCGCCAGTTGCTCTGGCGCTCTTCACCCAATTGAGCGGGGCATGTGTTGATGCATGGTGTCGTTGCTCCGTTGGTGTCGTTGCCTTCACCCTTTTGGAGGCAGAGAACGCGGAGGTCACCCACGACGCCCTGTCGAAATCTTTGCAAGGCATCACTGCTGTACTTCGAGCTCCTTGGAAGCACAATGTATACGTCCCCGAAATAAAATATACGAACAAAACGCATGAACTGACAGGCCTAGATTCTCTCAGACTTGTCGAGGGCTTGTGAGGCATTGGAGGTTCTCCATGTGTTTGTTGTTTCATGAGGGCAGGGCAGGTCCGATCTCAGCTTAGCTCAACGAAAGTGACCAAACCCCAGGGCCAGGTTCGCGAAGAACCGAACCGTGGCCGGCCAGGAGAAGACAGACTTTGCCCTTTGCTTGGATTTGCGCGAGATGAGGAGTGCGCGGTTTCCGTACTGTGTGGAGGTCAAGCTGCTCAGATGTTCATGATATTCAGTGGATGGTATTCGCATGTTTGCGCCTGCCATGAAGACAGAGCATGTTACATCCTTCATGTTCGCCCAACGGTAGAAGGACTACCACCCCGACCTGTCGGACCACCGGAAAGACACGAAAAGCACGACATGGCGATCACATGGCGATCACAGCACCGACTCAGCCCCGGTCGCCCTCGTTCGGTGACACGTGCGGCGACCCGATGAGAAGTTACGCAGGAGGCCAGCGATGAGTGACAGCCGCACTGTGATCAATTGGATGAACGAAGAGGCGCTGGTGCAGGGGTGGTGCACGGGCCTGGCTATGCCTGGCTGCTGATGTCACTCAGTGTTGTGGCTGGGTCGTCCAATATGAACTATACATGCCCAAATCGTGGTCAACGAAGTCATCGCTATGATGATTAACATCCGTCCGTGTGGTGATGTATGTGTGACTCTATACGGGTACTTGTAGTGCAGTTGAAAGGCAAGATCCAAGGCGGGGGAGCCTGTTATGTTCTAGACATTACTAGACTCTTATTCAGCACTTTTGCAGGAATAACTACTGTTGCTGTAGCATGCAAATCTGTGTGAAAAGATGTGACCCTATGACATGTATGACATAATTACATTATACAGTATACATAACTTTAGAGGCAGAAGACAACCCTGGCTCAACAATGCCTGCGGTGTAAGCTTGGCTGTTCCGAGTGCCAGGAGAATAGCACCCTCCTGGGAAATCATGCCATGATTACTTGTGCACCTTGGCTGGTACTCATGGGATTAGGGACGAAATAAATGAGTCTGAGTGCTGCTTCTCGTGCAGGTGGTTCTATATTGCTGTTTGAGGACCAATAATTCTTTGTGAGGACCGTTTCGATGATTGCTGAAGATCCCCTGTTGTTTGCGCGTGGTAGAGCATCTTCTTTTGAACCGTGTGATTTCCCTCGGACCATGCCGCTAAGGGCACCTGAGTTTCTACCAGTTGGGGGGGGTCCATGGCTTTAGCTGTGAGAGCATGTGAGAGCTTTGTGTGGTTTGATGGGTTCGGCAGACAAGTTGGATTCTACAAGTCCTGCAGGGTGTTGCGTAGGTTCTGAGGAGTTCAGAGTGAGCAGCGGGGAAGAAATCGAAATCATAAGTCGATGCTAATATTAGAGTACAGCCATTACTCATTACACAGGAGCCCGGTGAACCGGGCTTTAAGTTCCGTCAAGCTTAGCGTTCGCAGGCAGCATGTGCATATTCAAAAATCAGTTGAGACAAACCATATTTGACAAACACCAGTGTGGGATGTTTTTTGGATCATTTCTGGTGAGACTCATGGGACTCCTGTGGTAGACAAACCAGAAATGGGACGCTGGTCGGTCGCGAGGTCATGGTGGCCAACAGCTGGGCCGGGATGGCCATCAGCACAGGCGCCGACGAGCGCCAGCGTCCGTCGTCGGGGCGCGGGCGTCACCGAGCGAGCGAGCCAGTCCCACTGGTGAGAAGTGATCAGAAGTTCAGGAAGCAAATAATGGAAAGACTGATATAAGTTATAGGAAGATTTGGATTTATTTAAAGACCTGACCTTGACGTTTCATGGCATTTCAGCATCGCAGCTGTTCAGTCGTGAGTGGGAAGACTCCTCGACAGCATGGCTGGTGCGTGCGAGAAAAAACCAAGCGCTCTTAGTGGTCCTGGCATGCGGTTGCCACCAGGGCAGGCCCTCTCCGGTGTGTCCAATGAAGAGCCCCGAGGCAGGCCTGAGGTGATTCGGGGTGTCCATGAACCACCCGGTGGTCGGACTGGGCGGCAGAGGTACCAAGATTATCCAAAGCCTTTGCAATCCTGCAAAGCCGGCGGCCGTCGTTTACACGGAGGACTGGACTGGTGGATCACACGGGTTGGAGCAGGGGAGGGGGTCCACCTGCCGAGGGTGTGTATCTTGAGGAGTCATCCAATAGCACCAAACAGCGCATTTTTTTAAATTTGGACATGTTATTAGATGTGTCTTTTTGGCGTTCCGGGCGTTGATTAAGCTATAGTCTTTAGATTTGAGACTATGTAGTCTCAAACGTTCTTGAGCTCCTAAGAAAATGTCCAGCACAAGAACACGGATCCAGCGACAGGATGCACGGGATGCCTTCTTGAAGGAGTCCATCGTAAAGCATGTGGCTTCCAAATGCGACAGCAGGCGACAGAGGATGATCCGGGGGTATAAGAGATGGATGTTAGGAGCAAGGACGCTACTAGGGGCTCCTGGCATCGCTACTAGGAGCAAGGACAATACTGGGTGAGGCATCCAAGTGGCCCAACAAAAATCACCCAGGTCCTGGAGGTGGTTCAGATTTGACTGCTGATTATGACTCCTGATTCAGATTTGCTTCACTGAAAGGCTTTGCAGCTAGTCACATAGTCATCGCTTGGTTGCCAGAGCTCGCCTGGTTCATTTGGAGCCTTGGTCATTTCAGGTCAACTGCCGATGAGTAGGCGCCGCAAAGCCAACTGGGTGGACGCCAGCACAACCAAGCGGAGCCCGTCTTCGTCCAACTGGGCTCCAGGTGCCGAGACGTTTGGAAGAGTCCATGTTTCAGGCCTCATTTGACATGCCCAACTCTCTCCATGTCGGATCCCACCATCGAAGTTGAGTCGGGTTGGAGAACACGTCGGAGGAAAAGCTCACGTCGATGCGTCGATGCTCATGTCGATGGTTCCTGAGTTCAGGGTGTGTCATTCGTTATTGAATTTTGACCCCATGCATGGAAAGTGGTGTTGATAATCACAAAATGACCCGAATTTCAACACAGCAAGGCCACTGTGGTCATGTTCCTTGTTCCCAACTGTTTGTCAAGGCATGTTGCAGTCTTTTTGGGGGCCAGTTCAGGAGAACTTTTGCTTGGCACAGCTTGGAGTTTGGCTCTTGTACAGTCCAGATCGCCAGCACATGCCAGCACAATGGAGAGGGTTATATATGACTCACATCACCATGTTCCCATTCATTCAACACCATTATGCAATGTCATAGATGATGTCGCTGATGTCTTTGGTGCAGACCAACTTCTGCTCATTATTCACTGGGGTGCTGGGTGTGGTCCGGTGGATTCTGATTCTCCTGTAACTCACTTTTATGAATTGAAGACAGGATGTCTAATTCGCAGACGCGGTGGCACGAGTGCTCTCTCGTGAGGAGTTGACACTCGATGTATGCAGATGGTGAGGCCGCTAGCCTCGACTGCGGTAGAGCACAGGGTTTTTGTAGAGCAAGCTGTGCAGCATTGTGCAGCATTGGGGGCCTCATTGTTCTTTTTCGATGTTTTTTGGGAGAGCTGCTACTTGCGAACAGAACAGAGCAAGCTGCTACTTGCATTTGTGGTTTAGCTTCCCTCATGTGGGATGGCAATCACCATCCCAGCGCAGGAAAGAGACTTACATGTAACTTCCATGCATGTGTCTCTGGTGTGAAAATGTCCTAACATCAAAAGAACATGCCCTCCCCCAAAAAGCTCCGGTCTCTTTTAAGCTCGGGGAGGTGAAATAGCGGGACTCCAAAGATGGAAACCTTGGAAGAGCTTCATAACCGTCAAGTCGCCTGGGTAAATTCTACTATACTGAATATTACTTTTCAGCTCATATCACGAATTATATACAAAACCTCCAAATCACAAATTCAATGTGCGCTTTTAATCACATGATAAACTATGGACGATTCTTTGATCGTCACTTGCAAAGCTTCCATTACACATAAAGTTTTTGACAGGTGATGTGTACTGTCATGCGGCGCCAGGCAAGGCCTTGGTGGAAAGAGTGTTTGTGTGGCTCCCTGCCATTGGAAGGGGAAAGCAAGGAAATGCGTGTATCTTGCGACGCGTTCCTGGTTAGCAGAACGGTTGGTCCTGGTTTTGATAGGTACCTAATTTAAGCAACTACTCCAAACTCGCCCTGACAAGTAGAAAGGACAATTATAAGCAAAATTCAACGGCAAGCCGCAACTAGTGGCTTCCGACTAGACAAAGTGCAGCGTTTTTTTAAATATGTGCCCCGCAATAGTGACACAACTTCATCACTATTTGTACGCGATGGCCCCTTTTTGGCTTTCCAACTGCACTTTGCTATCCTTTGGATTTTTGTTGTAGGGAAGCACTTTGGCATGTATGGCGTTAGAATTTGTTGAGACCACCAGGGAAAGTCTCAAGGTAGAAGGCGTCCTGGACCCTGTGACTTGCCAGCAGTCAAGTGCAGCCAAGTTGGACTGTGAAGTGCCAGGCTGCGGCTGAACTCTTCCCAACCGCTGTGTTGGGTTCGCAACATCCGGGGTATTTCTGTATGTTTGGTGCCAGCCAAGGCAATATACCAATGGAAACACAAGTTTGTGTTCGGTGCCAGCCCCCGCCCCTACAAAAACACCAAAACACAGAAATAAGAGGGACAGAACTCGAGATGAACTTTGTTTGTTCCCAAGTTGAAATGGCTGAACAGAAGTCATCGTAGCAACGTTGGCCCCCCGGGCTCGGCTTCTTTGCTCTTTGAAAAGCACTCTTTTCTCTCTTGAGTCCTGGTGGGGCGTTCACCAGGCGTGAAAGCCAGTCTATCGCGGTGATCTCCCAAGTCATAGCTGTCCGGGTCTCACACGCGAACGGCTCATTTTACACCGACGCATGACCCTTCTGCCCAAAATGCTTTGTGCAGGGGAGAGATGGGGATTCCTGGGGAAGACTGTCACAGTTGGGCGAAGAGTGTCATCCTAATGCCCTTGAACTTGAGGTTTTGCAATATAATAGTAGCATGCTAGTTAGCATGCTTTCAGCTGCTTCAGCCCATTTTTGTTGGATCTCTACATGGTCTTTGCCCATGCGGTTGGCGATTTAGGCAGCACAAAGAGGCTGAGGCAGCACGTATCCACACTGTGTGACCACCATTCTTTGCAGCTTCCAAACTTGACGGGTACATGACCTAAGAGATCACAGGTATGGAATATGGCTGGGGCCCATGTCATTTGATCCACCCCTCGATTGACAGACTGGACTGATTCCAGCAAGTTGGTCAGGTTCCGACGTTGGGCTGAAAGAGGTGCGGAAGAGGTGCGGTGGCGGTGGGCCCGTCCAGTGAGGTGCATGGAGTCATCGGTGTCAGCTCTTGCAGTGTCGCCAAACACTATGGCCAGACAGAAGTGTCGCCCAAAGATGGGGCACTCACTGAACCAAATCTCCTTACCCAACGCCCGTCCGCATCCACCGACGTCCGACCGGGTCGCAGCGAATCCGATCCGGGAGAGACCGGGCTCGAGGGTCCAGAGACCGGCGGAGACGACCTGCTTTCACGGCATTGGAGTCAAAGATTCCCTTGGACATAAAGGTATAGCTACTAAAGGTATCTTCAATATAAAGGTAGCTACCTGGTAGCTTTGTTTTCTACTATACTTCCTTGAGCTTCGTCTCATAAAGGTAGCTAATGCCAGGCTGGAGGCTCTACTTTGTGGGGTACGCCGGTACGCCAACCTCAAGCCTAAAGGAGTCTGAGTCAGGTCTTATGAACATTCAGGCCACCGCCATGTTCTAGATTCATCATGAAGGATTGACTCAGTTGGATTGCTTGCCCTTACACTTGCACAGCAGGCATCAGCAGGCCTTGCCCCTACTACCACCTGTGCCCAACCCCCAACGGTGGTGGGCCGGGCCTTCGAACGGGGGCGGCGCCATGTGGCTCCGGCGGCTCCTTTGGCTTGGTTTCATATGGCCAAGTTCAGGTCAACTGGAGAAATCCTACTCCGTAGCTGGGCCTGGTGGGCGCCGCCGGGGGGGTCAGGTATGGGATGAGCAGAAGCCAAACATGATCATTTGAGAAGCCTCCTGCTTCATTGTTGATTTGAATTCTTGCGGGAGCTATCCTGACCCTCAACACGCTACGAGCCAGAGTGAAGTACTTAATGTCCACCTCTGATTAATCAATAGGCCCCCCCCCCGAAAGACCTCAAATAGACTTAAACACTGTTTTCAAATGTTTAGTATTGTTATGTATTGGTAGATATTTTTCCTTTAGTATAAGAATCTATAAAGGAAAGGAATAGAAGAAAGGAATCCATTGAGGACCCATTGATTCAGCAGGAATCCTCACCAGGATCAGCCAGCAGGAATCCTCACCAGGATCAGCCAGAAGGAATCCTCACCAGGATCAGGGGGTCCTTAGCTGTATTTAGGATCAATCTTTATTTGTACTTGGGCACTCATGAGGGGTACCCTTGCTGAACTGTTTTCATAGCTTTGTTCACGATGTTTTAATAAGGGATTTTAAAAGAAAGCACCCTAGGTTCATTTGGATATTTTTCCTTGTCAGCTACTTGAAGAAGAGTTCATCAAGGGGAATGAAATTGGGATTAGATTGAGAAGAAACACAATAGAATCAGCACATTCCATTCAGAGAACAAGTTCATTAGCTTTATTCAAGGGCATGGCTTTATTCAGCTGATAAGAGGAGCTGATAAGGTCAGCAAGGTCCCAAAGTGGCAAGGACCAGGGCTGGAGGGTTGGTGGTAGTGTGTGTTGGTGGTGGTGGGTTGCTGTGCTTGCTGTGCTGTGCTGCTTGCTTTCTTTCAAGGCAGGATTTGTTTAAAGACATTTTTTAAAGGCTGGATTTGGGTCAATTTTGGCTGGATTTGGGATACCTAGGGCCAGGGGTAAAAACAGTTAGCTTTATTTAGGGGTAACTTAATAGTTTGTTCTGGGATTTGCTTAGCTTTATTGAGGGGATATTGATTCATCATAGGTCGACATTAGACCTATGTGGTGAAGTTGGTGGAGCTCTTTGTCGGTATGGCACGGCCGGTTATTGGATCACCTTGAATGTCCATCTCGCCATTGATAGCTATGACTGGTTGACTATGACTATAGTCTTCGGATGTCTTCGGAGTCTTCGGAATATAGCTTGTTCATGATTTCAGGGTTTTGACGACCAACGGTCAGAATGGTCAGTTTGTTTAGTCTCTGAATTGCATGTTTCGCCTGGTGGCAACTAAATTCATTGTTGCTATCTAGATTGGACATGAGGGTCGCGGTCAGAGGGGCTCAAGAAACATACAGTAACCTCCACTGCAAGCTCAACAATCTCAGGTTGGGGCCTGGGGATTTGTTTATCCCTCACCTGGTTTGCTCATGTTTGCTCAGCATGCATCGATTTGAGACGGCCATTGGTTGCCGCTTTCCCTGTCGGGACTCCATGGGACTCCTCGATACTCCTCGTTTGCTCGTGCCGTTCGTCACAGAGTCGACCGAGCCGATCGGTTTTCATCGGCGAACACCGAGGATTATGCCACCCAGCTGCGGGAACACCTGAAAGATGGTCTCGACCAATTGGTGCCACCGAAAAGCGATCGAGCGGTCAATTACAGTAAGGCAGGCACGGATGTCAGCACTCTGGCAGCATCGGTCAGATCACACGGGGCTCTGCCCCAGACAAGATCATATGCGGTAGTGGATATGGTTACACACGGCAAAGGAATGCAGCACTGCAACCCTGAGTCCTCAAGCCTTTGGAAGATGGGGTTGCTTTGCCTTTTTGTTTGTCCTTGACACATTTGAGATTTGAGGGCCGCTGTGGACAGTGGCCAAGAAGCCACGTGGCGAGCGAATGAATCGAAGCCAGGTATGAGCATTCGCTTCTTCAAGGTTCAAGGTGTGGATGCATCGGCTGGGCAGATGCGCCTGAAAGTGTGGGTGCGTTTGCAGTGGACGCTTGACACAGAAGTAGGGAATGAATGGCCAATTCTTCTTGTTGAACATGTTGCTGGCTTAGGGGTTTTGATTTACATGTGACATGTGTTTGCCCCTTCGGAGTTGTAGATTCAAGACAATTTGGTTTGCTGCTGCTGTTGCTGCTGCTGCTGTTGTGAGTCAGCACGACGAGCGGGATGCACACAGTTCCAGCTGCGCAACAGGCTTAGACAGTCCAAAAGACGTTGAGATGGTTTGATTTGCCCACCACAGGAAGAAACCGGGTCTCAACTGGGAAGTGGCCGATAGAACCAGTGAAAGAACATGCGCCACACATTCAGTTTGCAAGCCCGAGGATTTCTTCCACTGAACATCCTCCAAGTTAGGGCCTAGGGCCTTCACCAGGCTTCCTGGGGTCATGAAACCGCAAAAACGTGCGAACACCAATTTA
This sequence comes from Porites rus, assembly GCA_964035705.1. NCBI lineage: Eukaryota > Metazoa > Cnidaria > Anthozoa > Scleractinia > Poritidae > Porites > Porites rus. Next base: position 13,525 of record CAXIVM010000971.1, read on the forward strand.
GTAAAGAGTGGTCGTGCATGTGGCTAAAACCTGCAAAAGCTACAGGCCCCTCAAAAGCAATAGCCTATCCTGGGGTCTTGAATCATGCCCTCTTCATTACAACACGTTTTGGCAGTTGCTCAAGCGTTCTTTCCATGTTGATCCATGTTTTCGAGCAACCAATCGAACGTTCAGTGCGGAGAGAGGACCAGTGTTGCTGAAATCAACGAATAAGTATTATCCACGGCCCCTGTTGATGTTCATTTCATAGCCCGCCACTTTTGGGGGTGTTTCTGTGCTGTTTCATAGTTGGTGAGGACAAAGCGCTTTCCGAACACCCAAAGGGGCGCGCCGCGCGTTCGGTCGTGCGTGGACGGGGACCGTCGCCCCGAGGATCGATCAGCGGTTGAGTTGGGACCCCGCGGCCTTTGGCCCCACGGCGAACGCGCGCGTTCCGGCGCGCGCGTGCGTTGTGTGCGTGAAAGTCGGGTGTTGTCCTGGAAAAGTGACGACTTGAATGGGTGGACACACCCCCTTTGTCATAAATTCTGTTGTCATGAACGAAGATCGCCTTTAGCGGATGTGTATTTTCAGTGTCATTGTTAGTGATGAGTAGTGGATAGGATGACGTAGCCCGGCGTTTGGTTCATTTGTGGGGCTCGGGTGATTTGTGGCTTGAATTTCTACTATTCTTTGGATTTAGTCCGGGCAAAACAACCTACTAACTAAACCATCATCATCCCCCCGCTCGGGTGATGCACCGGGTTCGGTATGCTCTCACCGCTCTCGTCACCGAGGTAACGTGTCGCAGGTGAACTTCTACGCAGGGGACAGCACCGATGCAGAAGGAACCGAGATTTGGGTTCCAGAGACTCGGCTTCGAAAACGGTCACGACGCCGAATGGATCAGCCCGAGAGAACTGGGTTCGGTTCTGTTGTTGAGATGTTGGGACAGAATAGTAAGGGAGAGATGCGGAAATGATGGAATGATCAGCCTGTTGTTTGCTGTTGTTTGTTTGTTAATTTGGTTGGTTGGTTGGTTGGTTGGTTGGTTGGTTGTCGTTGGTTCGTTGTAGTATGTTGTAGTTGTTTTTTGTTTGATGTTTTTGTTTGTTATTTTTTTTTTTTGTTTGGTTGGCTGGCTGGCTGGTTGGTTGGTTGTTGTTGTTGTGATGGTGATGGCCCTGTGGGTTGAGGTCAGTTTGGTGAACCTTTGACCGTATTTGCCTGGGTGATGAACCAGCTTGTATTTGGCTTTTTGAGATGATTCACCTTGCGGGATTGAAAGAGCCAGGTCAGGTCAAAGTCAGCCGGCACTGCCAGTCACTTGGTCCACTGATCTTGAGATTTGACAGACCTGCTGAGGATATTCAGCTGTACAATTCCAATGTCGGAACTCAAGCATCCTTGGACAAGTCCACGGCGATGCGACTTGCCTTCGTGGGCTCACTCTTTTGCTGGTCACGTTCGCAAGAACGACGTCGTTTTGCATGCTCAGGGCAATGGCAGATCTTTATTCAATGATTCATGTCATTCTACCAATTCTACCATTGCTCATGTGTTTCAAACTTCAAAATGAAACACATCCCGGACTGGTCGTGTGTCCCCAAGCTCGTTTCCCTTTGGTGCAGAGGGGTCAACCATTCAAAGTGTGAATTACATACGTGATTGACCATTTGTTGCGTTGAAGCATGTGACTTTGTCAATGGAGTTGACTAACTTGCTAGCTGCTAGCAGTAGTATGATGTAGTAGTAGTAGTAGTAGTAGTAGTAGTAGTAGTAGTAGTAGTAGTAGTAGTAGTAGTAGTAGTAGTAGTAGTAGAAGTAGTAGTAGTAGTAGTAGTTGTTGTTGTTGTTGTTGTTGTTGCGGTTGTTTTGCGCGAGCATAAAGGTTGGTCTGTCATGTAGTCTAAGCCGACATTGTTTTCTTTTAACGGGTTTGTTCATGTTTGTTCAACAACAATGAGAACTTGACACTGACACTACACATACATTTGGATAGATTAAGATTGCAGTATGTATAGTACAGTATAGTAAATACCGTGCACTGTGCACTCAGGCATGGAGTGTTTTGATTCTAATGAATGTGTTGTCGGTTGTGATGTCATAGGACTTGGCATAAACCATGCCCATCCCCATAATGCTCACTGAAAAATATAGATCTGGCGCATACTTGTTTGCTGATTTTGGATTGCAGCGGAACCACACCTGGCGCAATTCGTTGGTGCTCCCTGACTCCTCACTCCGCCCGCCCTCCGCGCCCCCCGGCGCCCCCCCTTCCTGCCTGGCTTCCCGAACACCGGTCTGCAGGGTCTACAGCGATGGCAGCGTGTTTTGGTCGAGACCTGGGCTCTTGGATTCGCTGTGCAAGTGTCTCGGACCTGGATTCGCCGATTTGTCCCGAGACGCCGCCCGTGCACGGCTGACCTGCCGGTGTCCGCAAAGAAAACCGGCAGATGTTTGGCCTAAACTGACACGAGGCAGTATAGCTTAGCATCCTTCTTAGCACACCCTTTCCAGTCGCAGCTAACTTTTTTGGAGGGACTGCCAGACTGGTCCACGCACTATGAAGAACACAAAGTGGACCTTCACCACTCAATGGTGGGCCAATGTCGTTTGTCAAGCCCCCAACAGAGCTCCCAAAAGAATCCAACAGAGCTGAATTGGCCGTTTTTCTCGGCCCCATGTTTCACAGAGCCCCAATGGCCGTTCGTTGTTGTTCGATCATTTTTGTTCGACCTTGGGGCCTCCAAAAGTTACGTGTTGATCAACGTTTGGTCCATGATTTTTTAAATGTTTTTCCCCCTGTCCGCGACGAAAACACGAAGCAATATGCAGCTTTTGGTGATACCTGGCCTCAGACAGGTTCTCGGGCCTCGTGGCGTTTCCCTTCGACAAGTTGAAATGCGCCATGGAGTGGGGCGGTTGGGCCTTTTCGGATGGCTTTCAGGCGCCGGGGGGCCGTCCGGGAGACCCCGCGCGGGTCACGACCGACGAGCTCGGAGAGATCAAAGCGAGGATCGAAGCGAGTGGGTCAAGTTTGTTGCTGGAGACTTTGGAAGATGTTCTCTCCTTGGATTCGTGTGTGTTTTAATTGTGATAATGTGACTTTACATTATAATCATTATAATTCATTATAATTATATGTATAGAGGCACTGTAACTAGCATAACGATATAATATACTATAGAGTTATTTTTGTGTTATAGTCTAGTATTTAAACAAATCATTCACTTGCTATTTATCCAGTCCCGGTCCACCAAAGGACCTTTTGATTGCATAGTTTTGGAAGATACCTCCTGCAAATAGAAAGCAAAGCAAATCCCTGTTTTGAAATTCAATCCCCCCAAATCACTGGTTTGAACAGCTGGATGCATGAGATTTCTTGTATGCCATTCTTTATCAACGTTTGGAAGATTTGTTCTACTTTTCAAGTTGTTTCTTCTTCCTACTAAAGCTCTTGTAGTTGCTTCTTCTATATACAGTATTCAACAGTTGTTTCTCAAATTAAATCTATATTCACAGTATTCACAGAGTCTTGAACATTTCATGGTGTTGAGTCCAATTTAATGCATATGCCTGCTTGAAGCACCTTTGGATGTGTTTTCCTGGGTAGAGTTCAATACTTTTGAACACAATGGCCCGCTTCATGATGAAGAGTTCCCATTTACACTTCATGCCTCCATATCAAAAGTCATCCTGCATCATTTACACAGCACCCAAAGGAGCCTCCTTGTACCGACCCAAGTTCATGTTGTTGATATAAGCATGTGTGCAAAGAAATTGTACGTACTATGCCTTTTTTTACATATATAAATCATCATATCATTTATATGAGTTCATGGTCCTTTCACGGGGACCTCGCCCTGTATGAGCGAATCATATCCATTGCGAGATATTATGAGCGTTCCTTCATTCCTTCATTGGATCCATCCGTTGTGTTATTCAATCATTCAGCCTTATCCTTTGCGGTTATGTTTCCACTCTCCAAAAGAAGCAACCTTCATGGAAAAAAAACTAGGCTTAGCCAGAAACCTTTGTGGAACAATATTCTCCATTCAAAACACAGCATGCTAACCCAGTCAAAACTTCTGACAGCTTCCCACGGGGCACTCAAATTCAGGTTGTTCCTTGTACTTGTAGTTGGCTATTAGTTAATCAGATAGTCAGTTAGTTACTTAGTTAGTTAGGTTAGTTAGTTAACGAGTGAGTTAGTCAGTTAGCTGGTTAGGTTAGGTTATGTTAGGATTTGGTTGGGTTTGTAATTCGTTGCTGCAGTTAGTTTGGTTTTGTTTGTTAGGAGGTGCACTTGCAGGGCTCAAAGGACTTTCGCATAGATTGTTGATAGTTATTTTGCAAAAGTTATTGATTCACAAGAGGTTGTTTGTGTATACTGATTTTGGGCCCCATCCCGAATCCCCCTTCATTCTGGAGAAGAATCGCTCAGGGGATTGGTATTCAAGGCGAAGGCTATACGTTTCTGAACTCAGAAGACAC